>VRLP01002530.1:0-85900 GCA_009660295.1 Lophius piscatorius
CAGGATTTCTACTTTATGCCAAGAAATCTGCCTCTACTCTCAGAATACTGACTTTAATCCCAGAATCCTGACTTTAAACCCAGAATCCTGACTTTAAACCCAGCACTCTATCCTTATTCTCAGAATTCAGACTTTCTTTTCAGAATACTGACTTTAATCCCCAAATCCTGACTTTAAATTTGGATAAGTATTTGGAATTCTAAGTTTACAGAATCTATATTCTTATTATATTTTAGTTTCACAGTACCTTTCCTCACGTTGTTGAGCTGCTGTCATGTCTAAATCCCCCCCCCAGATGGGGATTGACCCAGTTTCTATCTATGCATTGGTTTCAGTTCAGAAGACCGGAGGAACCCAGCTCAAACTCATCCTGTCGTTCCCCAACTACGGACAGGCCCTGCTGAAACCCATGAAGTAAGACGGTGCCGTCCTTTTTGTTTGTGCTGCTCCTCTTCGGTGATGCTGAAGGTTACAACGAGGTTCCGGTAGTCGCCACAACACCTCATGCATGATGTGTGGCTCTCATTGCACAGGCAATCCAGGGACGACGAAACCAACGTAAACCTCTTCTACTTTTCGGACTTTGAAAGACACAATGCAGAGATCTCTGCCTTTCACCTTGACAGGTACAGACTGTAGATTAAAAAAAAAAACCTCTTTAGTGGCCGCCAGCTCTCTGGTCTGACCTGGAGTCGCTCCTTCCTGCAGCTGCAGTGAAACTCTACGTCACAAATAATCATATTACAGCTGTAGTTTTTCTGTAGTTTCTGCTGACGCTCTGCTTTCTGTGAGCTTCACTCTGCCGCCTTCTGCCTCAGATTGCTGGGCTTCAACAGGATACCTCCAGTGGTGGGCCGACTCATCAACGTCACCGCAGACATCAGACGGGTCACCTCTGACCACAGACTGTCCAGGACCTTCTTCACCTCCCCTGGTACCGTGCTGTGAAATGACTTTACACCACCTCACTCCTGGTTTCTTCTGGTTCTGTGTCTCATACTAGATTTGCAGGCCAAGTATAACAAAAGGGTTTTTGTATATGACAAAATATTGTATTTGTCTTTTTACAGTAAAATTCCGTGTTTTCCATATACCCTGACCCTTAATGAAGTTTTTTACAGCATCTTTATCTGAAAGAATTCACCCTATCTACAACGGTGATACACTGTTTCGAATTATACGGTCTGATATTTCACAGTTTTTTACCGTTATTTTCGACAGAACATTTTTACAGTGTGGGTAAAAATGGCATCCGCGAAAGAGTGGGGTGGTAAAAGCCACTGTAACCCGACGTACAGTAAGGGTCATCTGAAGTTTTGCCACAGCATACCTTGATGACCCTCAGAGCTTTTGGTGGAATGTTCCATGAACGGATGGGTCCAAAGCTGAACTGTTTTAAAAACGGGGGTCCCACTCCATATCTGTGCTAAACCAAACCCAACATTCCAACTGAAGATCATGATACCTCCGGTCAGACATGGAGGTAGCGGCGTGATGTTCCTGGAATACCCTGCTGCTCCAGGGTCCAGACAGATTCTGATTTCTGCCAGAACATTCTGAAGGAGAATGTCAGGTCAGCAGTCTTTGGTGAAGCTCAAGCAGAACAGGGTCATAAAGCAGGACCTTCGCAACAACTGAACCTCATTGAGATGGCGGTGGGTCCCGAAAAGATCCGTCCATGCTCACAGAACCTCCGATATGGCTGAGCTGAAGCAGTTCTGTTGAGAAAAGTGCCATAGAATTCCACCACAGTGATCCAGTTAATAGAAGGATTTGATCATCCTGAACCTAACATTTTCAGCGGACAGGAGGAAACACGGCCTTTTTAAGCTGACGCTGTCATCTCTCTGACTCCCACTAGCTGGAAACGTTTGTTTCTACGGCCTGTGCGAGTACTACTGCTCAACAGAACACCCCGTTTGTGGTCGGCCACACGCGCTGGAGGTTTCCCTGGCCGTCATGTTGCCTGACCTCACCCTGGCTTCCCGCAGGTCCTGGAGGTCACCGTGGAGACGATCCTACAGCCGCACCAAACTGGCACAGTGGGTATCGGTAACATTTTATGGATATGAAATTGCATTTAGACGTCATATAATCACCATTAATACATGTAAAAATAATGAAAAATATATTTTTTTAAATGATTCTAATAGTAGTAAAACACCTCAGTCTGTTTTACCGGATTCTTTCAAGTTCGAGTTTGTATTGTGTTGAATTATTTTCATCAGATGAGCTGGTTGCAGCTCTGATGTCACTTCATGCGATGGGTCTTTGTCTCCCTCCAGTGTTGGAAAAGAAGAACTGCATGCATATGAGTTGCAGTTAATGTTAATGCCTTTGTTAGCAGTGCTGACGTCACTAAATAGTATAACATAAGTAAGTAATAACAATAAAATAATAAAGTGATGTACCAGCTAGTAGAATGTGAAACAGATTGAAATTCACTGTCAATAAATGAATAAATAAATAGGTTGAATTTAGTTCATGTGAAATGTAAGGAGTAACCAGGTTTGATCAGATCTCACTTTTGGATGGATGGATGATTGATAGATGGATGGATGGATGAGTGGATGGTTGATGGATGATAGATATATAAATGGATGGATAGAAAGATGGATAGATGAATGGATGGATTGATGGATGCAGGGATGATGGATAGATGGAAGGATGCTTGGATGGATGGATGGATGGATGGATGGATGAATGGATGGATGGATGAATAGATGGATGGATGGATGGATGCATGGATTTATTATGAATAGATGGATTGATGGGTGAATGGATGAATAGATGGATGGATGGATGGATAGATGGTTTGATGGGTGAATGGATGGATGGATGAATAGATGGATGGATGGATGGATGCATGGATTCACTATGAATAGATGGAAGGATGCATGGATTGATAGATGAATGGATAGATTGATGGATGCAGGGATGATGGATAGATAGAAGGATGCTTGGATGGATGGATGGATGGATGGCTAGATGGAAGCATGGATGGATGGATGATGGATGGATGGATAGATGGAAGGATGGATGGATGGATGGATGGATGGATAAAATCTTAAGAATACCAATTGATGAGCCCAGAGTTTGTATGACTAACCTCTAACCTCCTTGACAGTTAGCTCCAGGCTAACTGTAGCTCCAGGCTAACTGTAGCTACAGGCTAACTTTAGCTACAGACAAAAAAGTACCAAAAATGACAAAAGGGAACATCTTTTTTTTTTTCAGGCTAAGACTAAATGCACTGAAACTGAATGTTTCCCACTACGCCCGTCAGCTGAACTTTGTTTGCAGGTGGGAGAAGGACCCGGCGTACTGCGACACGGTCAAACGGACTCCTCCTTACGACCACGGAAGCAGACTGGTGGATCTGATGGACATGATTGTGCTGGACTTCCTCATGAGTACGTCTCCTCATGTTCTGATCAAACCTGTAGACGGTTGGTTTGGAACAACGGAACTCACAACACCGGAATGAGGTCGTCACGGAAATGCTCATTTAAAGAGAAGAGGCACATTCAGATGTGCGACCCGTAACAGTTTCAGCATGAATTCTGAGGCAGTCAGGATGAAAGCATGATCTTTACACGGATGTACGACATTTTGGATTTTATGTTTCTTCTCTTCATCCTAATCAAAAATGTTTTTTTCTTTGTCACCCGAAGGCAACATGGACCGCCATCACTATGAGACGTTTGAGAAATTTGGCAATGAGACTTTTCTTCTACACCTGGATAACGGGCGGGCGTGAGTAGAACCACCGACAGACTAATTATATCCCCGAAAAGTCGACGGTGTTAAGTTCTGATTGCGATCTTCTTCTCGCGATCACCAATTTCTATAACCATAATTGACAGCATACACAGGTACAGCACTCACGCTAGCTTTAGCCGCTCTGCTCTCTCGCTAGCTTTAGCCGCTCTGCGCTCTCACTAGCTTTAGCCACTCTGCTAACATCACCGATCAAATCAAAATAAGCCTCCTGGCATCTCTAATATTAAGGAATCGTCATCGCTGCCGCCGTGTCTGCGTCCGCCCCCCATGCCTTCACATGCCTTTACAACGCCTAAAACTCTTTCATGGATCATTTTCAAATTTTATGCCCACATACACTTTAGTGTGAGGAAGAACTGGAGTGATTTGGGGGAAAAGTTCCTTGTATATTTCTGACACTAGGGGGGGTTTTATCCCCATATGTCACCGTAGCTGCCCATATGTTTTTAGGTTTTTCAGGTCAAATAGTTTATGGCAGCCGGCATAAAATCTGTTCCGAGTCTATATGTGGAACATGAAACCTATTCCAATCCGGATCAGTCGGGGCGCAGGCTAACAAATACCATCACTGGTACTGTTAGCTAGCAGGGTACCGGCTTATGGATGGAAACTGATGATCCACCGTGGCCACCCCAAAAGGGAACACCGGAGTGCGGAGAAGAAGTTCGTAGTTTACTCACTAGGGGGAGCTATTTTATGGGGAAAAAGAAACCCTTCTGTTTTTAAGACATAACTTCATAACTAAACCGCCCAAAATTTGGTGCTTATGAATTGAATTGAGGAGATTTATCTTGTATTTATCATACTATTCTCCAGAGGTTCATATTTTACTCACTAGGGGGATCTTTCAATGTTTTCTAGACATAACTTCATATTGCATTTTATGAATTGTTTGAAGAACGCAGGGGGTTGGGGACTTTTCGGGGATACATCCTTGTGTACAGCGTGGGGCTAGTTCATTTCAGCTCAGACATCTGTGAGGACTCATGTCTCCAAATCGTTCATAGAATGGTCTTGGGACTGTTTCACTTTTCCAGATTTGGGCGTCACTCTCAGGATGAGCCGTCGATTCTGGTTCCTTTGCAGCAGTGCTGCAGGTAAAACAAAAACCCCAAAAATTGTTGCCTCTTTGACATTGATTTTAAGTTTTTGAATCGATTTTTCTCCACCTATACAGGATCCGCCGCTCCACCCTCCTTCGCTTGCAGCTCTTGTCCGCCTCTGACTTCCGTCTGAGTGACGTCATGCGAGAGTCGCTGCTCCAGGATCCTCTGGCCGCCGTGGCGCCCCTCGTGTCCGAGCCTCACCTGTCCGCTCTGGACAGACGGCTGGCGACCGTCCTACAGGTGGTGCAGACCTGTCGGCGTCAGCGCAGCGACGTCATTTATAACGACCTGGAAGGCTTTGATGTTAATGAGCAACAACCTGACTGATGAAGACCAAACCAATAAATTATTATCTCTTATATCTGTGTCGATCTGATTTTACAACAACATGGAGTCCGGATACTGGTGGTGGTGGCTGATGAGTCTGCTGGGGCTTATTGATAAACAAGGACTAGGCGGTGATTGGGAGGTAAAAAGACATCTTAGTCGGAAAAAGGTCACTGAACAACCAACGTGGGAAGAAATAATTAATTAATTTCCTTCTCTTACCTACCACACCCTCATCAGCCTTAATATTATAACTACCTGATATGTAGACCCCCTTTTGCTGGCTTAACAGCGCCGACCTGTCAAAGCATGCATCTTTTTGTGCACGCCCATGGACTCCAGCAGACCTCTGAATGTTTGCTGTGGTACCTGACATCAAGAGCCTTTATATCCTCTTACGTTAGAAGGTGGGCTCTCCTTGGATCAGATTTGTTCGTCCAGCACATCCCATAGACGCCCAGTTTGAGTGACAGCTGTGAAATCTGTCAGTGTGTTCCTGAAAACCACCGTGTTCTTGCAGGGCGCATCATCCTGCTGAGAGAGGACACCGCCATTAGGGAGTATTGTTCCCAAGAAGGATGTGTAACAGTGTTCCGCTAAGTGGTTTGTGTCAAAGTAACATCCAGACTAATGGCAGAACCAAAGGCTTTGCAGCAGAACATTGGCAAAGGCAAATACAGAATCCTATTGTCATCTCTTCTCCAGGTATGAAACACACACAACCAATGTGATATACACGATAGAGAATAAGATGTGATGAATCAGACAAACCGCCGTCCTTCAAAGGACCTCTCCCACCGGTTCACCGGGTGTGCCTTTAGACCCCTTTGGTAGATACTCACCACTGCAGACCAGAAACTGATGGACTTTAACAAAAATCTTATCAGTTTTGATTAAAAAAGTCAATTTAGATCAGCACACGTGGGTAAGATTATTTTCATGTAGACGTTGGTGTATAAGAATTTTTTTTTTTTAAGTCGTCAGAGAGACTTTATTTGGAATTATATAATATTTATACCAAAAACTCAAAAATGATTTAATGGGTCATTTTCAAATTAATTACCCACAATAGAGTTTAGTGTGAGGAAGAGCTGGATTGATTTGGGGGAAAGATCAGTTTTATATTTCCGACACTAGGGGGAGCTTTATCTGTAAAGGTTTTCTGAGCCCCAATTGCTGAATAGTTGGTCGGATTTAGTCAAAATTTGGTGCATGAACAACTCAATGAGTTTTATCTTGTATGTATATTTTACTCACTAGGGGGAGCTCTAGGGGGACATACCTTCAGGGAATCTGGGGACTTTAGGGGAATATAAAAAAATACAAAAAATAAATCAGTGTTTAATCGTTCATGGGTCAACGATGGACATTTTCATGGTGGGTTAAAGGCAAGCCAATAATGCTATGCTAATACCATAGTAAAGATTTCTTTAAGGTATCAGTCACTCTCACTAAGGAAGATTGTCTCCAAGAACATCTTTATGGACACTTTGGAAATGAATCGCCCTTAAGAAATACTTTTGACTTCCTCCATCACCAATAGTTTGAAAAACAGTGAAAACAATACATCCTGTATGTAGTCGTATACTTTTGCACACTTCGAGCTTGCGGAAGTGTATTTGTGGAACATGCGCGGGCACTGACACCCACACACTCTCACACACCCAGCCCCGCGAGCGCAAACACACATCGCATTCACCAAATGAAATCTTTTCGCTCTGACTATGAATACCCGCGCTTCAGAGCAAAAAAAAAAATAAATAAAAAATCCAAGCCGACCAAGCGTTCAGGCGAGTTTTCTGTCCGAGATTATAATTCCCTACTTTCTAGAGTTAAGTGAACGCAGCAATGACTGACAGTAGTCCTAGTATCAGCCAATCAGGTTGCTGGACATCACTAACCCCGCCGTTTTCCCTCAACCTGAATCAGTTTCGGTTTCTACAATGACTGCACTCAGTGAAGAAAAGATTTCCCGAAGTCCTTGTGGGGACGTGGAAAGACTTCCTGCCTAATAATTTGATTATTTTTGAGGAGAATGTGTAACTATCTGTGCTCAGATCTAAACTAGCGAGCAGGACAGTTTACTCAGAGTGTATTACAGCAGGTGAGCCCGCGGAGGACTCCGCTCCTCAGGTCCATTTCATTCTGCTTATTAAGCAGAGGCGCGCGCCTACTGTCTCGAGATGAACCCGCTGGATTTCCTTGAGGACGAGGAGCTGCTGCAGTTTTTCCACTGCCAGAAAACGGAGCTGTCCTGCATAGAGAACCCGCACATCTTCCTGAACCAGCTGCGGGACCACAACCTGATTCCGGAGGACAGGTATAAGGTGAGGAAGGGCGCGCTGCACAGGAGGAGGAACCGATCCCGGAACTGATTCCGTGTTCGGTGTTTCAATCAGAGACGATTAACAGGAACATTTAAGTGTTTACTCTTCGGTAGAATCATTTTAACAGTAATAGACTTTTAATAATATTAGCATCCCCCCCTTCCTTTTTAGTGAAACTATTAACAGCCAGGGTTGGATTCCTCGACACTTGTTTATGGGACATTAATACAAAAATGAATTAGTAATTACATTGTTATTACATTGCTCTTAAAACCCTTTGAATGTTCTGCTCAGCTGTTTGGTTGAGCTCATTTTGAGTCTCAACTTCTTATGGAAAAATGTGATTGAACCTGTTTATAATGTGAGTCAGTGTCAGGACGAAAGAGTAAGGGGCCAAGGACGGATCCCTGTGGGACACCACAGGTCAAAGGGGCCACTGAGGAGGAGACATTAAACATGGCTATTGAGAATGTGCAATTGGATAAATAGGATTTACTTTATCATATTAAATCATTGGATGATGGGCTAAACAGAATTATGTAACTTGATGAAATGAAAAAAAGTCAAATGAGGGTCGTATAATTTTCTAAAGACATGCCGTTGAGCTAGTCTCATTAAAATCATCCATTTTCAATACATTTTCCATGAAATACAAATTTCAGTCATTTAAAGTCTGATTTCTTTTTTCACCCGGTTTAAAAGATGCGTCACCGAATGATTTATGGTAAATTTAGAAGATATTCCTTTTTCTTTTTTTTTAAAAAAAAAAAAAAAAGCCCCATACAATAAAATATCCAATTAAGTAAAAAATTTAAATCAAAAAATGGAAACGCGACAGGAAAATTGAGATCGTTGTTTGAGGCACACAGAGTTAATATACAATGTTTTTATTAAAAAAAAACACAACTATTCCAAAATCAGATAAGTCACATCGTCATTGTTCATCGCTAGCTCAGCAGCAGAAGTGATGTAGAGGCCAGTAGCATGATGAAGAACACACAGAACGATGACAGCTACTCGTCATATGTCAGCTGTCATGTCCCTGTGCATATACATCATTTGATTGAGACTGGTGAGATGGGGAATCTACGAATCAGATGGCCAAAGGGTGAAACGGGGTGAAATGAATTCCAAGACTATAAAGGCTTACACACTAAAGTTCAAAGCCAGAAAATGAAATAATCAAAGTTTCTTTACCTTAAAGCTCGATACCCTCGGACCCTTTTCTTTAGGTATGTGGCCTCGTTCACAGTACATAAGGTAATTTGAGCCATTGTTTATGTTAAAACATTGAGAAGAGAAACTTTATGGCTCCTATCCTATTTTCTCACATTAGGGTCAAATGGGTGGAGCGAGCAGAAGAACGGAAATTTGTGTTCAATCTGAGTTCAATCGTTTTCTTTTTTCCCCATGCTTTTGTGTGTGTGCAGAAGATGAGTCGCATCAAGAGTCACAACATGAAGCAAGCTCTTTACGAGGTTCTGGACTGGTTGGAGAAGGAGCGACCGCAGCATATCGCTTTGTTCTGGGAGTCCATCTTCAAGGACACGATCATGAACACATACCCCACCATTCGGATGCTGCGGAACAGCCTCCTTGACGGTTAGACTCTCTTTTTTTTGTTGTTATCACAGTGTTAATAATTGGGATTCTGCTTGGGGTTTTTGGAAGAAGAGACCAAACAAAAGCAAGTTAGATGTAACCTCGGCCCGAAAACACAATCCCTGCTCCCGAAGGCGACACCACCGATGTTTTTAAACACCTGCAAAATAATCAAACTGCCGGGTGTAAAGAGTGCGTGGTTTAAAAAAAAGTGACTGGCAAGCATCAAAGTGCTTCCGCAGCGCTAACCGGGTGATCGAGAGACGGGTTTGAAAAGATGACATGAAGTCATGATGCTCAGCCCTACTTAAAAAGATGGGCTCCCCTGAATTAAGGCAGAGCATAGGGGTCTTCTGTCTTCACTTTGCGCGTCATACAGAAAACCCCACTCAAAGGTCGCAGCACGGCTCGCTGTTTCTGATGTGGATTCTTTGTAAAACACAGTTTCTCGTTGCCCACTAGCTCCGACCGGAGGGCTGCGTCCGCCGTCGTCGTTTCTGTCGGCGTCGTCTCCTTCCAGCCGGTTCTAAAGGAGATTGTGAGAGCGACCTCAAGTGATGCTCCGCCCGACGCCTCTCTCTCCGAGTGCAAAACCACACTCACGGGGGTCTCAAAGGTGGACTCAAATTTTCTTCTGTCGTGCCTTATTCCTCCCTGCCTCTCGGCATAAATTTAATAAGGGTGTGACGGTGGGATCCGAGTGGTTCTGCCTTTGGGATTGCGGAACAAAAGGTAGAAACAGAGACGAACCGTGAATCTGTGTAAACGCAAGGCCGAAAGGCAGGATGGCATTATTTGTGTGGCCCTCAGCTAACAGATTTAATTAATGCTAACTAGTTAGAAGTTAGCTGCTAAATCAGAGAAGAAGAAGAAACAACCACGACAAACCTCGGAGCTCAGTCTTCGGCTCCTGGATGAAAGTAAGACGATTGGATGGATTTTTCCAAAGTTCAATCGGCTGATGTCGGCGCCTTTTCTTTAACAGTTTTAGGCACACAGGATGGCAAAAATGATCAAGATAGCTAGTTTCTGTCTTGTTAGCACGTTGCCAGCAAACCAACTTCTTCCTGCCCCAGAGCTTTCTAATGAATCTTCATCGACAATTGTCGAAAGCGACAACGGGCCGCAGGGACCGACGGGCCTCAGCGTTTGACCCCTCATGTCGTATGTGACAAAATGACCGTGAAGTCGTGAGCTTCCGTAGATGATTTATTCGTACACTGTGAGTTGGAGTCAAACAAACAAGTTTCTGATTAATTCCAACTCACACTCAGTCCCTCGTCTTCCCTCTCCGGCTATTTATTCGTGGTTCGCGCGGGAAATTCACTTGATCCACGGACATGAATGTAATTGCAGGGTCTTTCCATTTCGGGAAAAAACTCCCTGAGAGGGTGGAAAAGGAAGAGACGAGTGGCGGTAAAAAGAAAAAGCTTTCAGAGCACGAGGAGGAAGAGGGGAAGGACACCAACTCCGGGAAAAAGAAGTTAAAAAAGAGAAGACGGAGCGAGTGTGGGGAGGAGCAGGCCAGTACCTCAACTCAATCAACTCCAGGCAATAGGTGGTCCAAGAAAATTTGCTTCTGTAAGTAACCTAATGCTAAAGTTTTCCTTCTGAGCGAATTGTTATCCTGTTTGTGTGCAATAAAGAACCCGCCTCCATCCCCCAACCAGCATAATTAAAGGGCAATTCCTCTTTTTAATGGACAGTTCCTGCTATTGCAGTTCAATTTCTCTCTGTTAGCATCCTTTTAATGTTCCGTATGGCTTTTGTGTTGTTTTTAACACACCGCTAACTCCGAGAGATGATAGATCGACTTTTGTTGTTTTTAGAACAATGACAGTAGAGATCTCCTTCTACTGAAAGGATCCCCTCTACGCTAGTTTAGTTAGGGATCCACTCGAAATGCCCGGCTGCACTTCGTTATCTTGTACAATGAAAAGGAAGATAGTTGGCAAGAATTTTTGGATGTGTTTGGAGCAAAGACGGCGGAATATTTCTTTGGATTATTTTCTAGCTCCTCCGCTGAAAAAGGGAGAGAAGAGTGACGTTTGGACCTGGCCCTTCTATAAGTCGCATCTCCCTGTGACCTGCGGAAAAATAGAGGCCTTCCTGTACAGAGAGAAGCTGGCCAAAGGTAATTAAATCTGATTTACAATAAAGAGAAAACTATGATCATCTTCTGTTCTCCAAAGGGAAACACAACTGTGCCGTCCTTTAACATTCTATCATTTCTATCGTGAAAAAGTCTAAAACATGACATGAAAGAGATTAGGACAAATATGATTTTGTATTCTTATTATTAGTGAGATAATATAAAGACGACCTAAAGTAAGAAACATCGTGATTACATCGTTCACATGCGTCCTGAACCGTGGGAGAAATTCTGTACGGCTCTCGATCGGCTGGGACTACGGCCCATTACACCAATATGTATATATTATCCCCCAAGAGTCCCCAGTCCCCTGCGTTGTACAAGAAATCCCCCTGATGGATCTCCTCTGTGAGTAAAATATGAACTATGAGAGTAAAATATGACACGTTCAAGATAAATCACCCAAATTCATCTGCACCCAATCAGGACAAAATTGGACCAACGGGTAGGAAGTTGTGTGAGAAAAATCATTAAAAAGGTCCCTAAAATATAAATTTCAAAGTAAAATATGATTTAAAGATCTCCTCCAGTCGATTCATTCGCACCAAATCTGAACTAAATCAGATAAACGGTTGAGAAAATATTCCCCGAAAGGTTTTGGAGATAAAGCTCCCCCTAGTGTCAGAAATATAGTACAGACCTTTCCCAAAATCACTCCAGTTCTTCCTCGCACTAAGGTTTATGTGGGTCTAAAATATGAAAATTATCCATGAAACAGTTTTTGAGTTATCGGGTGAACAAGAAGCATCTGCTGCGGTGACGGTGATCAATAATAACAGGGATATAATTATGCGAACTATCTTTTAATGCTACATTCAAATGCTATCAAAACTCAAAATGAGTTTGAAGCCTGACTTTTTTTTCCCTTCCTGTTCTGTCCATCTTCGGTCCACACAAACACACTAATGTGTTTTAAAAAAAAAAAAAGTTGCGTGAATAAATGTATTTACTTGGCCAGTTTTCCTTCATGTCCTCTTCCATCCTCTGGATGTTTCAGGGGAGAAATGCGTTGTGTACAAGAAAAAGTGGTTCACTCCAGGTGAATTTGAGACGGTGGCAGGTAAGCAGAGCCACAGGAACTGGAAGTCAAGCATCCGATGTAGCGGCACCCCGCTGGGAAAGCTAATCAAGGTTTGTTGTGATGGTTTTTTATATTATGGGATGTCCTGTGTGGAATATGGGCTTAATATTCATGCGCAAGTTCGCCAACAGCTTCTGTGGGAGAAACCTTTTTTGTTTGTTTATTCAACTGCAGGAAGGTCATTTGATGTCAGGGACTTTCAAAGGAGGACGTAAACAGGTAAAAAGAAAATGTAAATAAACAAATTCTGGCTTTTGTTAGTGAATCTTGGGTTTTTTTGTAGGGATTTTGATCGCTGCTTTTTTTCCTCTCTGTTAGGTCCAGAAGTCCCTGTTCCCCCCCGATGCACTATCATCAGGTTTGTTGGGGGAAATGATAAACTGATTTTATCCCAGGACTAGTTTGTGTTTTTCATTCCCTATGAGAGATCAGTTCATCGCTGCTGCTGATTAGAAGAATGACCTCACGTGAAGCTCTCAACAATAGCAGTGGATCTCCGGCTGTAGGTTCTTCTCTGGTGCTGGTGCTGGTGCCGGAGGAACCATCCATATGCCCTGCTCAGAAACTGAGTGGAACGATTAATCTTCGTTAAACTTAAACTTCTGGGACATCAGTCTGTGTACTTAGGAAGCTTTAGGCGATTGTGATTCAGTTTCAGCTGCTTTGGTGAAAATTAAAGCGCCGCCAGGTGGACAGAAGAGGCGACTGCAGGACAATTCCCAAAATGGGTTCTGGTTCTACAGGTTTTCGTCACAGAGCGTTTCTCTCTCCTCGTCCCTCCCTCCTGTTTCGCCTCTAGTTTTGCATTTTGCTGGTGTCCTTGCCTCTACTGGTACCATGATGCGGTTCTTGCAGCTCATTCAGTTTGGCCGTTAAACCAGTAGAGCTGGACAGGACCGCAGAAGGACAACAACCCAGCAGCAGGACCGGTATCTGTTCCTCAGTGTGAGGAGGAACAGGAGGAGCAGGGGATCCCTAGAAAAGGACCACCAGCAGCGACTGGTGTGATGTTTCTGACCAAACTGTCAGAACCGGACTCCATGAGGTCCTGGATGAGGTCCAGCTCCGGACTTGAGCTCAGTTCACCAGAGAACACAGAATGGTCAGGTTCTCCATTGGTGCCCTGTTCTCCCCAGAGATGAGGACAGGTTCACACTGAGTACATGTGACAGACCTGGTGATGGTTCTGCTACCTGAAACATCATACAGCAGGACCGGTTTGGTGGTAGGTCAGTGATGGTATGGGGAGGCAGATCCTTGGAGGGTCTCACAGACCTCCATATAACGGTGCGCTGACTGCTGTTCGGCACCAGGATGAAAACCTCAGACTTAAAGTCTGTATCAGGTTCTTCCTGGTCCAGAACAATGCCTGGCCTCATGTGGTCAGAGTGTGTTGGCAGTTCCTGGATGATGAAGGTTTTGATGATGATGAAGGTTTTGATGATATCCTCATGTTCTCCAGGAGGAATCCACCTGAGAACCTCTGGGACGTTATGTATCGGTGCATCAGAGGCCACCAAGTACGACCTCAGACGGTCCAGAAGCTGAGTGATACTCTGATCCAGGTCTAGAAGGAGAACCCTTCCAGAACTCAATCCTCCGTCTTGTCAGGAGCAGGTCCAGATGTTGTCAGGAGGGGCCCTACAGACGCGTGGGGGTCAAACCCACGACTGAGACACATTATGAGTTGTTGTGATGAAATTTACGGCAGTTGGATCAGAACCAGTGATTTCAGGTCATCACGATTTAGAATCCATCCCTAAATGGACTCATGACTTTAGTTTCCACTGACGGTTCTTAGGTCTTCTAGTCGAATAAAGAGTTTCAGCTTGAATAGTTTATTCTTGGAGATCCGATCTGTGGAGGCATTCCCTTCATTTTATTGATATGTGTGACTTCTTTTCTTGTTACTGTTGAAGAAGATGAGGATGATAACGAGGAATCCAAGTCGGACCAATCTGCATCGAGCATAGAAATCCCCTCGCCTGTCCAAGGTGCTTATTTTTCCACCGCAGAATAAAGCATTTTACCTTCGGGCTCTCTGTCAGGACGAATCACTGAGTTCTGTCATATTCTCTCCACATGTGACCTTAACAGAGGAAGAGGAAGAGGAAGAGGAGGAGGTGGAGAATCAGACGGAGCAGCAGCAGCAGGAAAACAGCGACAGCAAGAAGGTCTTCAGGGTGACATGCGGCGCTTTAGTCGGGGTCCTTCATGAAGCCCGTTTTACTTCAGGTAACTTTATACAGTATTTATGAATGGAAATGATTTTTTAATGAATTATTATCTGTGGATCCTGATTAACGGCCTCCGCCCTCCCACACCTGTTCTCACCACCAGGGATCTGTGTGAAGAGCATCCGCACTGAGATGAGCTGGATGACCCCGGCTGAGTTCCTGGAGAAGGCCTTGGGTTTTAGAGGCGCCTCCTGGAAGAGAGACATCCAGTATGAGGGGAGGCCCGTCAATGTCCTCACAGAGGTGAACAGTCAGGGTGTGTGGGTGTGGGTTTGGGTGTCTGAGTAGGTGGGTGTGTGCGTGTATGAGTAGGTTGGGTTTGGGTTCGTGTGTGTGTACGTGTGTGTGTATGTAGGTACGTTTGAATGTCTGTAAGTGTAAGTATGTGTGTGTGAGCGTCTGTGTGAAGGTATTTCTGTGTGTAGGTGAGGGCGCGAGTAGGTGGGTGTGTGCGTGTGTGCGTAGGTGGGTTTGGATGCGTGTGTGTGTGTGTGTTTGTAGGTATGTTTGAGTGTCTGCGTGTGTGTGAGGGTCTGTGTGAAGGTATGTGTGTGTGTAGGTGAGGGTGTGATTAAGTGTGTGTGTGTGTATGCGCAGGTCATTTTAATAAGTATAAGTCATTTTGATCTTTTTTGATCAAAACAGATTTATCTGTTAAAATGTATCTGTTAAAATGTATCTGTTAAAATCAGTTATAGTTGATGATTAGATAATATAAGTTTCCCATCATGCTGCTACTGTGTGTCGACACACACACATATATATATATATATAAAAACACATCCATATCATGATCCACAAGATCTATGCTGTTGTCCCCGACAGCAAAGGTGTATCCCCGAAAAGCCCCCAATCCCCTGCGTCGTACAAGCAAAGCCCCTGACTGAACTCCTCAGATTATTAAATGTGAAGTCATGTCTGAAAAACAGTGTTTTTTGTAATAAAACGATTAATCGGATCATTTTTTTTCTCCTGGTTGAATAAACGTTGAGTAAAAATAAATACACAATTACTAAATGGCTCTTATTTTGCTTTTAGCTTTTGAATTTGGCTTTAGGTTGTTTTAGGCTCACGCAAACTATCGATAAAAACAAGCCCAGTAGATGAGATAGATCTCCTTCAGTGGGTTGATAGGCACCACATTTTGACTAAATCCTACCAACAAAAACTTGTTGGTCTATTGGGGTATAGAAGTAAAAAAATGAAACATGAAATGGTTTCGCGATGACGATTCCGTAATAATCCCCGACTTTTCGGGGACATAATAATCCTATTTAAGCTAAGTCGCATTTTCGCTACAATCAATCCAAAATCCATCTTTGGGTGTTTAAAGATCAGGAAACTTTTTTTTTCGAGCTCCAGCTCAGAGCGGCTGTCACATCTTGTCTCGTCAGGAGGATCAGGAAAACGACGACGAGTGCTTCGTCTGTAAAACGGACAAAGACAGAGAAGAGCTGGTGATGTGTGATCAGTGCCCCCGCTCCTTCCACCAGAGCTGCCACCTTCCTCGTGTGGAGGACATCGTCCTGGGGTGAGCTTGAGACCCCAAATCAGGGATTTCCTTGATGCATTAGGTTTTTAATGTTTTATTTTCATGTGTTATTTGTGGAATGAAGAAGTTCGGAACCCCTGATTTTTTTTTTCTCTGCGTACAGAGTACTTGTGATAAACGAGTCCTGTGTCTGTGTCTGTGTTTGTTTGTTTGTTTGTTTGTTTGTGAGTAAAAAGGAATGGAAACCTGTGGATGTGTACCTTCTGCGTATTCACAAGCAATAAGGTGTGCTTCTACCCGGATGAGCTGCACAGAGATGAAGCCATGTCCCGTCAGATATCACAACACATGCTGGTGAGCGCGCTGTTACTGCGCCGAGCAGCCATAACATTATAACCACCGTTGAGGTCAGAGTAGCATTGATTGTTTCCTCGTCAGTGGCTGGGATACATTAGGGCAGCAAGTCAACGTTCTGTGATGGGAACAGGAACAATAGTTGACCGCGTCCTTTTCTCAAAGCACTATGGGTAGGTCAGCATCAGGACCGGAATAGAAATGGAAAAAGCGGCCTGATCTGATTAATCGTTTCATTGGCACTAACCTGGGGAACAAGGCAAACTGGAGGAAGGCAGTGTGGTGCTCTGGTCAACATTCTACCGGGAAACCTTTCCATCACTCGTCTGATGGTTTATTTGACATGTCGCACCTGCCTAAACATTACTGCAGACCGGAAACACGCCGTCATGGAAACGGCGTTCCCCGATGGCGGCGACCTCTTTCAGCAGGACGATCCTCCCCGACACGCTGCAGAAACGGATCAGGACTTGTTATAGAATCTGCCCTTCACGTCTTGCTACCAGATGCTGCAGCACCGTCAGAGGTCGCGAGGAGTCCGTGACCTGATGGGTCGGATACGGTGGCGAACACACACGTAAATAGACAAAACACCAGACAAAATGAGAAAAGATCTTCATCACGTTGACCCCACATATGCAGGTACTGTGGGTGTGAGGGTCTTTATCAAGTTTATCTGTTCTAGTCACAATATTTGTTAAGGTTTTATTCTAGGCCAAATGAGCGCACGAACCGGACTAGAAGCGAAACCTCCAAAATATGAGGGAGACCGTCTCTGCGTAGTTGTTGGTGTATTATATTTGTCCTACTCTCTAAATGAAGCAATGAAAAAAAGCGTGTCTTTGGCGCATCACTTTTAAGCGTCCTCTGGAAACACTTCCGTTGCGTTGTGGCTCTTGCAGCGCGTCGGCCACCGGAGTCAGAACTGTTTCGGCAGCAACAGTGGGGCCTACACTATGTGAGACTGGTGGTAATGTTATGGCTGATCGATGCATCTCTAGTGACGTGTAGGTGTTCTAGTCTTTGTCTTCCTCTCCGTTCCACTGCCGTCACTCCTCTCTTACGTCACCAGGAATGCCAGTACCTCCTCCTGCGCCTGAGCAGCTGTGATGAGGGAAAACTCTTCGCTAACAACCCAAGTCTGCAGGTGAGTCTTCATCAAACGTGGACTCAGAATGAATGACATCGATCTGATGACATCGATGGGAAACACTCGACATGTTGGGTTCCTGCTCTGCACCCGTAGCTGCAGGACGACTCCTCCGGGATCCAGACTCCGATGCGGCTGAGCAACGTGGAGGACAAACTCCAGCAGCAGCTCTACGCCACCGTGGGAGAGTTTGTGTCCGACGTGCGGCTCGTGTTTACTGACTGTGCCGAACGTAACCAGGTACGAACCCGTGTCGTCAGATTCCTCTAGCCGACAGGCAGGGTGTTAGTACTTTTTCACACACCGAACCGAGAGGATTTCACCTACAGTTGAGATTCCGTCTGCAGGAAAAGTGACGCGGTTTTGAGTGTTTTGTTTGTTTTCCTCACAGGAGCATCCAGATTGTCTTGCTGCTTGCGACGGACTGAAGAAGTTATTCGAGAGAGAATTGAAGAATGTGTTCCGGATCTGTGAATAATAGTCGGCTGATGAACGGTTGCACTTTCAAACGCCTTCACTACCAGAGAGAGGTTAAACATGCGTAAAAAAACAAAACAGGAATTACAACCGTGTTTAGTTTTTTTTACATATCTCATGTGTCTGCTCAAACTATTGCTAATGAGGAGGACATTAGATGAATAAGCCGTATTTGGTTTTGAGAATCTAATTGTTGATAATAGACGACCAAGTTCCAGGTAAATGATGGATTTTTTTTATCCAGTCCTGACATTAGGTGAAGGGGAAAAAAAATGGTACTCCTTCAAAAGAATGGTATCAGTGATTGCTGACATTCGTTATACACTCAGGTGTTCTCACAAACTCATGAACTTCTTCGATCGTGAACAGGTTGGTCTTTCAAGGGTGACCCCCTCATACCCGGTCACGATCCCATCACCTGCTACCTGTGGAGCCGTCAGGTGTTTCAGGGCGTTCCTCTCCTCTAGCACTGTTTTCTTTGAAACATGTCGCTGGCATTAAATGCAGAATATGCATATAAATACAATATTTAACTAGGCCGCTGCTGTCGTCCCTGAAAGCAAGGGTCTATCCACGAAACGCCCCAATCCCCTGCATTGTACAAGCAATGATTGATCACACTGATTTAAAACCTAATAACAAATCTGATGTGAGTGCTTTTCATGAAAAAGGCTCCCCCTAGTGACTTTAATATGAACAGCTGGAGTATAATATGAACTACTGTACTAGAATACGATGTATCCCGGGTAGCTTTCCTTGGGGTGATTGATTTGCACCAACTTTGGTCTAAATAGGACCAACGGTTAAGAAATTATGGCCTGAAAACTTTTGGAGGTGAAGCTCCCCCCACTGCCAGAAATATGCAACCGACTTATCCCAAAATCGATACAGTTCTTCCTCGCACAAAGGTCTACGTGTGCATTAATCTTGTAAATGATCCATGGAATAGGTTTTTGAGTTATCGCTGACTTTTCCATAATATCCCCGACTTCTCAGAGATATCATGTAGTTGATGTAAGAGATCAAATATTTAAATTTTGTATCGTTTCCATTTGTGTATTAACAATATCACCTGATTTATGTTCAACAGTGTCCCAATATTTCCTAATCAGGGTGTAACGTAATTGTTCGTCTCCTTCAGCGTTAAGATTATGTTTACCGACAAAAATAATGGAGCAGAAAATGCTTTAAAAATGTAAATATACTGATTTACATACACAATATACTTCATTATTATACCATCTCAGTATGGAGAAATGATTTTCTCGGCGTGGAACCTATCCCTGAGGGAGCAGCGGGGTTTCAGGGTCTTGCTCATGGAGCCCGCGGCGTAAAGCCTAAAGGACTGGGATTGATTGAGCTAAAGCCACCCCAGCATAAAAAAGAGGATATTTTTATTATTTAATAGAATGTATTGTTTTGTTTTTTAATAGTGGAGTAGCGTGATTTCTGTTTTTATCTGGAATTTATGTGGATTTCTGTTTGACTCGAGTTTTAGATGTTCTGCATTTGTTCAAACTAATTCCGTCATGCAAAGTATTAAGCCGATTCATTATTTAAAGTTTTATTTGCTCCCTTTTGTAAATTTTCTTATTCGGTTTCTATCTGGGTGGTTTACATCTGATCTGTATTTAAATAAAATGTTTGTGCACTTCAAGGTAAAGCTTGTTTATAGAAAACTGACCCTTATTACTTATGACTATAATCTATGTTGACCCTGATAACCCTTTTTTTTTTTGGTTGTATCAAGTTACGTAATTCTCTTTAGTAAATCCTCAGTAGCTTTAAAATCCCCCCAAAGAAAGTCCTATTTATGAAATAAGACTTTGACCCATGGTGTCCCCCAGGGCTCCATCCTTGCCCCCTTACTCATTAGCATGTATATATATGTGTATATATACTGTGTATGTATGTGTGTATATATACTGTATATGTATGTAGATATATATGTGTGTATATATACAGTATGTATGTGTATATATATATATATGTGTGTGTATATATATGTGTATATATATATATATGTGTGTGTGTGTATTAACTGCATATATTAGTGTGTGTGTATATATATATGTATATATATATTTATATATATATACGTTTGTGTGTATTAACTGCATATATTATATATATATACTGTTTATATATGGAATATATGTGGAACACATTTTTTGAATAAAAATGAGTGACTCTAAATGTTTTCTACCAAACAGCTGAGCAGGACATCAAAGGCTGAATGACATATCCTTGAATGATTTAGATGCATGCACATGAAGTGTCCTCTGGTCATAACCTCTTTAGAAGCTTCACTGTGTAGTAAACGTGCTGCATGTGCGTCTTGATGACGTCAGCGTCGCCAGCAGCAAATCCGTACTGCGAGCTGCGCAGCCGCCCTGCGCATCCGTCGTCGGCGAGCAGCGCAGCCATTTCTCTGCCCCTCATGAAAACCGCGCCGAGGCGACAGCTGGCGGTGGCAACGTTTGTCCATCACGCCGGTAATTAACACGACACGTGGGAGCCAGAACCATGGGAGCGCGCGCGCCGACGCTCGACCCCACGCTTTGAGATCTCCAAACTTTCTCGCAATCCAACGCCTGCGCAGACTAACCAGGCCCCCCTCCTCCATTTGTCTTATGCGCGTCTTTCTGCGCGAGCCATGGAGGAAAACGTGCAAGAAAGCAGCAGAGACGTCGCAACAATGCACGTGAAGACCGAGGCGGCCGACGAGAACACATCTGCGTTGGTGCTGGGCAGCCAGGAGTCGCCTGCGCCCTGCGGAGATACCGCATGCAGAGGAGGAGGAGTGGATCAGACTGCAGAGGAGCTGCAAGCTGCCACCACAACGACCCCTGTGCTGCTGTGTGAGTACAGCTGCCGTGTGTCAATGCTCTTCCTGTTCTCTTTTGAATATTCCATACTTGTGCGTGTGTGAACATTATTAAAGCCCCCTAATGTCCTGCTCTGCTGTCTGGTAGAGCAGACATTTTTATTTTATCAAGAAATGTGACTGAACCCGTTCATAACATGACCTAGTGGCAGCACGTATGTGTTATATGGGGTCACGGATGAAGCCCCTGGGGGTCACCATAAGTCAAAGGGGGCCATCGAGGAGGAGGAGGCGTTAAGCCTGAGCATGGAGAAAGTTTGTTATGTAGGTGGTTTTTTGTACATATTAAGACATTGTGAGGACTTACTAAACAGAATTAAGTCAATTGCTAGAACCCAAAAAATCATATCATATAGTTTTATAAAAACATGCTTTACCAAAGGTTGAGCTAATCTAACTAATATCGACTACTTCCACAAAGTACTAAATGTCATCAGGAAATAAATCTGTCAATCTGTTATTTTAACTGTTTGAAAAAAAGCTTGAACAAACAGTTGATCATTTTATGGTGATTTAAGGCCACGTTCACGGCGCCAGTCTTAAAGCCTGTTAATAATGTTGTTTATAGTGTTTGTAATGATGTTTTATAGTGTATTTATAGTGAAGTTTATCGTTTTATAGGGATGAATATAGTTTGTATATGATGTTTTTAAGTGTTTACAATGTTATAGTGATGTTTATAGTGTTTTTATTTTAATATCCATTGTGTTTATAGTGTGTTTATAGTGATGCTTATTGTTTTTATGATGTTTTTTGTGTTTTTATGTTGACATTTTCAGTGTTTATAATGTTTGTAGTTTTGTTTATTATGTATAATGTAATGTTTATAGTGATGTTATAGTGATTATAGTGATGTTTGTAGTGTGTATAGTTTCAATAGGGATGTTTTTAAAGTGTTTATAATGTTTTTATAGTGTTTATTGTGTTTATAGTGGTTTTTATAGTGTTCATAATGATGTTTTAGAGTGAAAAGCGACTACCCCCGGCGCAGCTTTGTGAGGAATGTTGATGGAAAAGGACATCAAAGTCAAATTAATTCTGATCTGACAGTCCAGGTTGAGGTTGAAGTTGAGATTTAGGACAACACATGGAAGTGGGCCAAATGGGAACTGGTTTGTCGCGTTCACACGGTATTGAAATACGTCACAGGGGAGCAAAACATGTGAAAAGTTTTCCTTTAGTGTGAACGGAGCCTCAGAGCGTCGCAGATATTAAATATGCAAAAAGATAATTTTTCCAAAGTTGATATATTGAAGACAATTAAGGGTTAATAAATCTAATATAACGACATAAACGTGTTTCATCTGTCTCAACGTTAGATCCGGTGAGCACAGAACACTTCTTCACCTCCTCAGGGGATGGAAAGACTTACCTGAAGATTGCTCCAGGTGAGTGACACCGACAGACTAATCCCAGTTTTACAATTCCATAGAACCTTCTGCAGCTCAAATAGCTGAAAAAGTTAATGCTGGTTCTGATAGAAAGGTGTCAGAACCCACAGAGATGTTTTGATGGCGAAAGAGGGACCAAAACAATAGTTGACAGGTGGTTCTAATGTTATGGCTGATCGGAATCTGAACCACACTTCTTCTAAACCAAAGCAGACCAGTTGGTAGATCCAGACTGGTGCTAGAACCGGTTAGGAATTGGTTCAAAAGTCTGCCGCCTAAGAACCATTTTGGTTTTCCATCACTGAACACTAGCGCTATGTCATGTCACAGAGGCGCTACATCCACGCCATTACATTTCTGAACATTAAAGTTATGTCATGTCACAGAGGCGCTACATCCACGCCATTATATAACTGAGAGACTACAGCTATGTCATGTCGCAGAGACACTAGAGCCTCACCTTCACATCACTACGTTTTTAACTGTGATTCTAATGTGGTTTTAAAGCATCTGGTTCTGAGTGGGAATAGTTCTATTCAGATAAATCTAATTTTTTTCCCCTCCTATGTCGTCTCCCAGCTTCAGCAATGCCTCCGGCTTCATCAGAGAAGTCTCTTCCCTCCGGCTCTGATTTCTCCTCCAAAGCGGTTCTGTGTCTCATTGAGGCTGTGGGTCGGCGCTGGGGCCTGTACGAGACCCGGGAACGCTCCCAGCTCTTCCAGAGCGTCCAGGAGGAGATGGCCTCCAAAGGGCATGTGCTTCCTGTGGAGAAGATCCGTCGCAAGTGGAACAACCTCATCGTCACGTACAAGAGGGTGAAGGATCGCAGCCGGGAGACGGGACACGCTAAAACGTCCTGGGAGTTCTTTGACGTGAGTCCAGTTCTAGGAGACGCATCTTTCCTCTCAGCTTGTAGGATGTGATGGAACCCTCGTCACACAATAACTCCAAAAACGATTTTTATGGATCCTTTTCAAATTTTATACCCGCATAGACCTTTGTGCGAGGAAGAACTGGATTGATTTGGGGAAAGGTCGGTCGTATGTCAAAGAAGGGGGAGTTTTATCTCCACAAAAGTTTTCGGGCCATCATTTCTCAACCTT
This sequence comes from Lophius piscatorius, assembly GCA_009660295.1. Taxonomy (NCBI): domain Eukaryota; kingdom Metazoa; phylum Chordata; class Actinopteri; order Lophiiformes; family Lophiidae; genus Lophius; species Lophius piscatorius. The sequence goes on from VRLP01002530.1 coordinate 23,470, forward strand.
TGGTCTATTTTAGTCCAAATTTGGTGCGTATGAATCGACTCAGTCAGGGGGGTGGTTTGTACAACACAGCAGATTGGGGGCTTCTTATTAAGATATATTATATAAACCATTGCTGGGCGATAGTAGATGTCTGTTTTTTTTGACAAAGGTTAGGGGAAGTCTGTTTTTCGTTTTTGGTGTAGATGCAGATCCGGATTTTTCTTTCATTTTTTTTTGTGAGAGGCTGTTTTTTCCCACATTTTTGTCGTATATCTTGAAAAGCGATATTCCAAATCAGAACGGAAAAAAATGAAATCCTGCTTAGGTGACATTTTACGGTGCAGGTTGGTGCAGATCCCCGTCATGTTTGGTAAGCATCAACAACTGTAAGGTCACACAGTAGGTCACGGCATCAGAATCAATGCATGCCGATTAAAAGGCCTAGAAAAGGGAACCAAGTTTAAACAAATAAAACGATGATGGTCCATTTTATTTTATTTACCTCTTAAGCATCAGCTGACTTGATTGTTTAGGTTAATGAGTGCTCTATAGAGAAAATAAATAGCAAATAGCTCAGGGATTTTGATCTGGTTCTGGTCGGCGTTCTGACCCGCTAAAACCAAGCCCGTCTTTACCGACACTGAGTGCCGAACAAACAAACCTGTCTTTTATTTTAGTTGATGGGTTTTATAAGAAAAGCTAGAGAATAAACCTCTGCTTGGTTCTTTCTGGTAAAAAAAACCCAAAAAACTAAAATAACAAGAACAACTTATAACAACTTATGCGTAAACAACATACAAAACAACAAAATGGATCAGAACCGCCGGCTTCATTGCTTTATTTAACATGAATGAAGTACTTAAAGAGCTGGTATAGGCTCCAGCCCCCGCCACCCTGAACAGGATGTGGTTACGGAGAATGAATGAATCAGAGACTTCTGTCCGTGACCTTTCAGAATAAAAGCACGTGATGAGAAGTTTCTGCTCGGACGATGCTGACGTTAACTTAACGTTCCGGCTGAGTTTGTCCCAAAGTACGGCTTTCGCAAATAGCTTAATGTTTGCTTACGTTGTAATGTTGTAACGTTAGTCAGAGTAAAACCGCTGAGAGGTACCGACAAAGCTTTGACGTGAAAAACCTTTCCTCCCGCCCGCGTTTCTCCAGTACGAAAGGAAACATGGGTTATTATCACTTCATTAAAAGCATCACAATAACAGATTTTTTTAAAAAAATGCTCTGATCACATGACCGACGCCCACCCTCTGATGAAACATGACAGACCCCAACATGACAGCTGGGTTAGGATTTCTTCTATGCATGGCTAACAGGACATAGACCCGAGTGCAAAATGGCTTCCTGTAGTTTCAGAGGAGTGGTTTATTTCCTCGGCGGTCTTCTGTTCCAGCAGATTCAGATGACGCTCGGGTTCAATGTGACTAAATCATGACAGAGAGCCGCTTCTCCAGTTCATCGGCAGAAGCAGAAGAAGAAGGCGGGTGCATGAGTGACCTGAACACCTGATCTGGGTGCCACTCTAATAATAACCGGAGCTGCTTCCTTTCACTCTCTCTCCTCTCTCTCTAGTTGATGGACGCCACACTCTGCGACACTGTTGGCACTCAGATGGTCAGCAACAAGAGAAGCAGAGGCGGAAACACGATTTCCACACTACCGAGCCCTTTGGCAAAGATCGCTGCAAAACCGCAGCTCCCACAGCCTCCCACCATCATCCCCCCCAACGGGGACTTCGCTTCGACGGGTTCTGGCGAGGGAGCGGGTCAGGCAGCCGTCAGCGGTCAGATCATCAGTAGCACTGCTGCCATCACCTCAGTGACCTCGGTCACCATTAGCCCCAGTGCTCCAGAACTCAAGCCCCTCATCGTCCTCAACAGTGACCCCGGCGTCCATCCGGCCACCATCGTGCCATCTTCATCTTTCATCTCCTCGCCCTGTTTCACAGAGGCAGCGTCTGCGTCCCCCTCCCTCGGCTCCGCCAGCAACCTGGACCTCAACGCCTCACGCTACGTCGCCCGCAAAGCCCCGTCCGTCTCATCCGGTGTCTTACCCTTTCACCTCAGCAACACTCCGCTGGGCCTCTCCTCCTGTCTCTCCACCCCACCCTCCTGTCTCGCCCCCTCCATCGCCACACCGTCGCCTTCGACAGCCGTGTCAGGAACCGAAGGGCAGATCCAGAAACGTCACGAGCAGCAGCAGACCAGCGCTCCGTTGTTCCAGGAGATTCTGAAGCAGCAGGAGGAGCAGGCCTACTTGGATCGCATGGCCCGCCGGCGGGTGGAAACCCGCGAAAAGAGGCGTGAGAGGAGGGAGGTACGGATGGCGGAGTCCCTCGGCAGGATAGCCACGGCCCTGGAGCTGCTCTCCTCCAAACAGGACACGGTCATCGCCCTCCTGCAGAGGCTGGCCGATCGAAAGTGATCTGGTCTCGATGACAGAAGGACTACATCCTGTCACACGGGCAGAACTCTTCCTGGCTCCTCGTGTCGCACAAATCCCACCCATAATCAGATTTCTCACATCAGATTTGAGCCATATTTGGATCCGGTGCTAGATTCGACACATATGCAAATTTTATGGCTGTGAAGAACGAAAGAGTGACAGCGGTCCGATTAAATTTCACGCGGCTCATTGCATGTATGTGTTTGACGTCGGTCGCCATCAGCCGAGCCTGCAAGATGAGCCAACCAGCGAGAAGAGATGAGCCTCAGCTGCTCAAAATATTCTATCATTATATTACAAACGGCGATCAAAGTCCCTATTAATGCGTCCATTTAGGTTTGAATACCGGGCTTCGATGTTTGAACGCGTGCCACTTCTGAGCAGAGGGTCGCTCTCGTTAGAGACACGGGGCACCTGGAAACTGTTTATCGCCGAAAGACCCCCAACCCCCTTTGTTATACAAGCGATGCCCCTGATTGAAGTCCTCAAGTAGGATATGAATTTTATGTCCGAAAATTTGCATTTTTGTTAAAGAAGGCTCTACTAATGAGCAGAGTTTGGATTTTTTTTACTTAAAGTATAGAGTATATTATATATACAAATCGATCTCTTTGATCAGATAAGATAAGATTTCTTATCTTAAAAAATCGATCTCTTTGAGTCGATGCATATTAACAAAGCTGGACTAAATTACACTCAAGATCAAAAAGTGTTATTCAAAAAAGGGTTTTTCATGAATACGCTCCCGCTAGTGAGTAAAATTTGAACCATTAGAGTATAATATAATTTAAAAAAAAATATATATATATATATATATATATATATATATACAAGATACAGTTGATCTCCTCGCATTAATTCATAAGCATTAAATTTGATCAATCAGACCTACAGTTGAGAAATTCTGGCCTAAAAATAATAATTTTGGAAATAAGGTTCCCCCTAGTGTCTGAAATATACAACCGTTCTTTCCCAAAATCAATCCAGTTCTTCCTCACACTAAGGTCTACAGGGGCATACAATCTGAAAATGATCAATGGAAAAGTTTTCGAGTTATCGCCCTAAAACGAAGGACCTGCGGCGGCGGATGTGGATGAGAGCCTTAAAGAGAACCAGATCTCATCTGAGCACAAACATGGGAACGCAACGACTTCTTTAAAGAGGGGGTTTACTCTCCTGAACTTCATATAAGTTTTTAAATCGTATGAACTCTTTTCTAAAATTAAGCATATGTTTAATGTGTTACAACAGTAGAAACAAGGTTCTTGCTTACATGCTTTATATTTTACTACATTACACTTTGCTAGACTCACATCCAATAAATATTTTTCTCCTTGAACCTTCAGTTAGGATTTTGTTTGTGTTTAGAAGCTGGGGGGGCGGGGCTTGCTGGTTGACCTCAGCGTGCAGCAGGAGGTCAGGAGGCTCTCAGTGGTCCACCGATAGAAGTTGGGCTTTCCACTTCTACTGATAGATGTTCCAGAACCAGGTGAGGTAAGCTGACATGGACTCCGAGTCCATTCTGAAGGAAAGGGTAGGTTCTATAAACAGGAAGTGGTTGTTGCTGACCTTCTGTGTCAATCTAACCGCCGAGATTTAGAGGTCCAGTAGGTCAAATGTAGCGGGTATCCAGCGGTATCTCTTCGAAAAAAAGAAGTGTATTATTCATAACCAGGTATTTTTATTTGTACTTTCAGCTGAATGTGAAAAGATTTTTTATATCAATTTTCATGTTTGTTTAAAAAAAACAACTTTTTATTTCCATGGGGCGGGTCGTTATGGAGGCCTCCATGTTTGTTGTCTGGAGAGGGGGTGTATCATTTGTTTCTGTGTTTAGACAAATGGGGGATCCTATTTATTATTTAGAACAAGGAAAAGCAAAGCCAGTCTAGAGGACTCAACTCTTCTGATGCCTGCAGCCCCCCCCCCTGATTTATTTTGAGACTCATAAATCACACATGATTCCCAAAACATCATTTATTTTACTGTAATTAATACAGATTATAATGTTCCCTTCTCAATCCTCTGAAGAGGATAATTCAAAAGAGGATCTTTGTTGAAGAGAAATCTGAAGAACAGCTGAGGCTGACGACCCTAGCCAGCTGAACAGCGGGGGTCTCTGTGTTCCGCCGGCTGTTCAGGCCAGGGACCGTCTGTAAAGTGCAAGAACACGGAGAAGAGAAAATGGAATAACTTTAATTATACGCTGAGCCGTAGTTAGCTGGCTGATGTGTGCAAAGTCTGACGAAAGAGACCGAGTTCATTATCAATCTGTCTTTTTTAATTTTTAAATTTTTACTTTATCAAATGTGTGGTCACAAAATAATGCTTTTAATCAGCTTGCCCTAAAGCAGTTGCATGTTTCCATCTCCTTGAGTTCCTTCCCTGCAAAGACTGCAGCCATCCACGGTGTCAGCAGTGATTCTGTGTCCATCCAGCATCATGTGACTTACAGGAACATTTTACAATCTCTGGTGAAACTGGAAACGGATTGAGCAACAACAGCGACCATTATTCCGCCTCTATTCTTTCACTTTCACTTTAGGAACCGTCCACGGTCCACACAGCAGACTGGTTCCCCTGCTAAACACCGAGATTAAACAAACTGGCTTCTCAAAGATCAGCTGATTCACATCCAGCCATGAAATCTGTCATCAACCCTAAAAAAGAACCGGAGGCAGAGGAGCGACTCCAGGCCGAAGGTGAGCTCACGGAATTCTTCCTGCGTCCTTCTGTCAGTCTCCAGCGGCCTGCACAGATTTATGTCGAAACACTCAAACTGATCCGAGCTCGCCTGAGTTTGAACGGAAACTCATGAGGTTCGGCAGCAGCTTACAAATGTTCAGTTCGTCGGGTCCGACTCAACAGCTGCAGGGCCGGAGACGCGCTGCTCAAAAACGGAAACACGTCAATCACGAGTCGGTTCTCAGGGGGAAAAAATATTCAAGTTGAAAATCTTTGTTGACACACATTGTGTAGTTTGTTGAGAACCAAAAGGAGTAAGAACAGTCTATGAAATCAGAAATAGTGAACCCATTAAGGGCTTCATTCTAAAAACAAATAATAAATGACAAACTGAAATCGCAGGTTCTGATCCAACTCGTGTGAATTTCATCATCACGGCCCGTAATATGTCTCAGTAGTGGGTTTGACCCTCATGTCACTGAAGGCACCCATGACAACATCTGGACCTGCTCCTGATGAAATGGTATGCAGGTGGATCTTCTCCCAGACCTGGATCAGGCCATCAGTGAGCTCCAGGACAGTCTGTGGCTGATGCAGCGAAATAGAACGTCTCAGAGGTTCTAAGGTGGATTCAGGTCTGGAGAACGTGAGGACCGGTCAGCTGCCCCAATACATTTATCCACCAGTGACTGTCTAACTCTCGGGTCACGAGGCCAGGCATTGTCCTGGACCAGGAGGAACCCAGAGTCCTTTGCACCAGTGTAATGTATGACAGTGGGTCTGAGGGTTTAATTCTGGTGCCTAACAGTCGTCAGGGTACCGGTTGATAACACCTGGAGGACTCTGAGACCAAGGATCTGTCTCCCCAGACCAATAACTGACCGACCACCATATGGGTCGGGCTGGATGGAAGTTTCAGCAGTAGAACCTTCACCTCCAGTCTCATTCAGGTCCGTCACATGAGCTCAGTGAGAACCTGCTCTCATCTGCGAGGAGAGCGGGGCACCTAAGGAGAACCTGTCCATCCTGCATTCTCTGGTGTGCTCAGGTCCACTAGAGGATATTGGGCCTTCATGCCACCCTCACAGAGTCTGGTTCTGACCGTTTGGTCAGAAACACCAGTAGCTGCTGAGGTCATCTTGAAGGCGTCTGGGAGAGCTCCTCCTGTTCCTCCTCACATTGAGGAGCAGATACCGGTCCTGCTGCTGGGCTGTTATTTATATATATATATATATATATATATATATATATATATATATATATAAATAAATCTAAGCTAATTTGAGACACCAAACCGATGGAGATCAAAGTGCTTTAAACCTTTAATGTCCTCGCCAAAAAAACTGAAAAACTTTATGTTATATAAGAATTTAATACATTAGACCAAACATGTCAAACTCAAGGCCCGCGAGACAATATCTAATATCCATAATAACTGACCCGCTGGTAAACAGTACGAACGCCAAAGATACTACAATTCCCAGAATGCACTGCGATAGCCGGCGCTTCAATCATGAGCGGCTTCGCAGTCAAATATCAGCGTTCATCCAGTCCCTCCATTAAACTTAAGGCTAACTCTAAGAGGAGAGGAAGATGAAGATGAGAAAACGTCTTCAAAACGTTAGATAATAAACGCATCAGTAAGTCGCACGCACGTATTACTAAATAGAACATCCGCTTTAATGAACTGGCGAGGTGCGTTCACGTGTCCGCCAGCTGTTTAACATGTGTGCGTGTAAGTGTCTCACCTGTAATGTGAAACACACCTGGAGGCTTTTTCACGCACTTTACTGTTTTCTGAGATGAAGCTGCTCCTGACTGCAGAAACAGACGCGAGGTTTTACTGAAAGAAACTGTTCAAACACCCCAGCCCGTTACCAAGGGTTGTTTTAAGTTCCTGTTTGTATATAATAAGTAAAAAAGGATTGATTTGAGATATCATTTGTAACTTGAAATTAAAAAAAATTTATTAAAAAGAATTGAACACCCCTGCCTTAGACACTAACAAAAAAGTTTGATTTTTTTATTTTCTACTTTGAATACGATTTAAATCACGAGGACACAGAAACGAAATAAGTCTTCATTTTCATTTTCTGACACCGGAAGTGGTCGTTAACAATCGCACCAAAGTGGGCGGGGCTCCTGTTCATCGCCCTCAGATCTCTGCAAATAGGAAATACGTTAGTAGCTCTGAAATCTGACGCATCTTGATTATACCCGCTAATTCACACAACGATCAGCCACAGCATTACAACCAGTCACCGACTCATTTAAATACGCAATGAAGCCTAAAACTAAGGTTTTCCGCTGGAAACAGTAAAAGGTGGCGTTCATATTTCCGGACCAATCACAACATCCCATTTTTCGATGGTCTAAGTCACCATACTGCAGCATGAGAAATGTTCAGCTGCAGTCTGGAGTCCAGTTCTAACTAACTGGAGTGCAGTTAGAACCTCGATTTCAGGTTTGCTGACGTATTTCATATTAATATTAAAGACCTTAGAAATGGATGCAGACAGGACCAGTATGCAGAGCGTAGAATCCACCCCTAACGTCTTCATATTGATTTGAAATAAACCTCTGGTGGGTTTTTAGAATCCCGCTCATCCCTATTTGGTCTTGAAAAAGAAACACGTCTTGTTTTTCATTATTGATTCTTGTTTCTCGAAACGAAAAAAAAAATCAAATCAACACTCGTTTTTCGCTCCTCGAATGAAACACGAAATACCAAAACACACACGGACCACGTCTTTGACCTTTGGTGTCCCCCAGGGTGCCATACTTGGCCCCATTATAAATAGGTTGAGTCACATTTTTCAATAAGAAATAAAAATCAAAAATGTTATCAACCAAACAACTGAGCAGGACCTTAAAGGGAAAAAAAAAAATGTTTCTAAAAGTCTGCTAATTTTTTTCCCCCATGCATTTCTTGGATTCACAGAGCCTTTGAAGATCATGCTTCTGGGGAAGAGTGGGGTGGGCAAGAGCTCCAGTGGGAACACCATCCTGGGGAAGTATGCCTTTAAGTCGGACATGAGGCTGGTGAGAGTGACGGGCCACTGTGAGTTGGTGACCGGGACGGTGGAAGACGTGCCGATTGACGTGACGATGAAAGTTAGGGACGTGCCCATCTCTGTGATTGACACGCCCGGCTTTTTTGAGACGGATCGCAACAAGGACGACATTGTGCGAGAGATCCTGAAGCGTGTCAAACTACAGGAACCGGGACCTCACGCCTTTGTGCTGGTCGTGCCGATCGGAAGGATGACCCAGGAGGACCAAGCGACCAACGCACTGATCGAAGCTAAATTCGGCCCCGGAGTTTGGGACTACACCATCGTTCTCTTCACCTACGGGGACCGTCTGGATGAAAAAACAATCAATGATGTCATCACCGAGAGCGACGACAACCTCCGCAACTTCATACGCAAGTGCGGCGGCGGTTTCCACGTGTTCAACAACAAGGACACGAACGACCAGGTGCAGGTGACCACCTTCATCGCAAAGATCCAGACGATGGTGGCCCTGAATGGAGGACGCCATTACCAATCGGCCCTGTATCCCAAAGAGGAGAGGGAGATACGGGAAAGGCAGATGAGCATCCTGGCGGAGAAAGACCAAGAGATCGGCGTCAAGGAGCAGGAGCTGCTGGAGCACCACCAGGGGGCGGAGCTGGAGCAGAGGAAGAAGGATCTGTGGAGGAGGGAGGAGGAAAAAGCCCGGCTGGCTGCAGAGAAGGAGATCAGGAGGACCTCCGGCATTTGGAACACTTGCATATTCATCCTACTTATGGCAGGAATGGGCCTGATGATGGTTTTTCTCCCAGGTGTGTGGTCTGTACCGGGGGTGATTATTATTTTGCTGTGGATTTTCTTTGAGCAGTTACTTTCTATTCAAAGAAAGATACGCTGGCATCCCAAGAAAACAGATTAAGAGTGAGCGGAGATTGAGGAGCAGTCATTCAGTGACTATCCGTCAATCAGGGATGTTCAATGAATGCAATTCATCAGTTTCTGCTGAGAGTCCTGATCAGTACACTCACATATATTTATCCGCTTTAAAATAGGTAAAAGATGAGACTTTATTATTCCCGAATGGAAAATATAGTTCAACAGCAGAATACTGAAAAGAATGGCTACTTAACAAAATGCACAACGGAGCGGTTAAAGCTTTCCAACTATCTTATGCCCAAAAATTAACCCACCGATTTTAACAGATGGTCGTAAAAACAGACAAATAAATAAATGATAAGAATGAAGGAAAGGTTGTAATTTTCATCTCTGAGACTTGTGTACTTTTTAGATTAGATTAGATTCATCTGGTGTCATTGTTAGGTATAACTGTGTGTCATCTGCGTAACAGTGAACGTTTATGGAGTGTTTCCTGATAACGTTGTCTAAAGGGAACATATAGTGTGAATAATATCGGGCCAAGCACAGATCCCTGTGGAACCCCATGGTTTACGCTGCTATGCATGGAGGATTCTTGGTTCCCAAATACAAACTGAGACCTGTCACATGAATAAGACTTAAACAAACAAGATGTAACAAGACCAGAACCGAGACCAGTCCCTCATCTGGTGCATTTAACATGTAGTTTGTAACTTTGACCAGTGCTTCTTCTGTAAAGTGCATTATAAATTAAATGTATTATTATTATTATTATTATTATTATTATTCTTCTGTGCTATGATGGACCTTAAAACCTGACTGGAAACCCTCAAGTTAACTATCATCAAGCAGAAAATCACACAATTTTCGGCTTTTAGGCAGACAGAAAACTGTCTTTAAGCAGACTAGATTGGACAGGGTTTAGGAGACAGGTTCTAGTCAGGATGGGGTCTAGGAGACAGGTTCTAGTCAGGATAGGGTCTAGGAGACAGGTTCTAGTCAGGATGGGGTCTAGGAGACAGGTTCTAGTCAGGATAGGGTCTAGGAGATAGGTTCTGGTCAGGATAGGGTTAAGGAGACAGGTTTTAGTCAGGATGGGGTCTAGGAGACAGGTTCTAGTCAGGATAGGGTCTAGGAGTGGGTTCTGGTGGGGACAGGGTTAAGGAGACAGGTTCTAGTCAGGATGGGGTCTAGGAGAGAGGTTCTGGTCGGGACAGGGTTTAGAGACAGGTTCTGGTCAGGATGGGGTCTATGAGACAGGTTCTAGGCAGGATAGGGTCTAGGAGTGGGTTCTGGTCGGGACAGGGTTAAGGAGACAGGTTCTAGTCAGGATGGGGTCTAGGAGACAGGTTCTAGTCAGGATGGGGTCCAGGACACAGGTTCTGGTTGGGAAAGGTTTTAGGAGACAAGTTCTGGTCGGGACAGGGTTTAAAGACAGGTTCTAGTGATGATGGGGTCCAGGAGACTGGTTGTTGTCTTGAATGAGGAATTGAGAGAAGTTAATTGTTTTAGATCAGTGGGACTGAAACAGTCCAGATGTGCGTGAGGACCTTCGATTGTAAGAACGTAGACCGAGGGTTTAAACCAGGACCTTTTCTGCCCTACACTCTCAAACGATGCCTCCAGGATGTGGAAAACTAAACAACATTAAAACCAAATGGGAAGATCCTCAACCTGTCTGCTCAATATTGGACAAAAACGCTGAAGAGAGTCGACTCCTCATCATCCTTTTAACAGACGGGCTGGTTGTGATAGAGCTCATTTTCTCTGGCCGACCTTGAACATCCCATCTCCATGTCATGTTCTGGTCAAATGTCAGCTGAGAACATGGTTTTAAACACAACCTGATCTGATATTATTTAATTCACTTCACTTTAGTCCCCCGACAAGTTCTTTACAAACATTACCTTCTGATTCTTGGTGTAATTTCATCTAAATTTGGTGCATATGAATCCACCTGAGGAGATCTATCTAGTCCTATTTTACTTCTTCTTCTTCTTCTTCTTTAGGCTGTTCCCTTTAGGGGTCTCCACAGCCAATCATCTGTCTCCATCTTGCGCCAGAACGCTGCATCTTCCTCTGTCACCCCAAACGACTGCATGTCCTCTCTCAACACATCCAGACACCTCCTCATTGGTCCTCCTCCTCCTGCCTGCAGCTCCATCTCCAGCCTCCTTCTACCACTAGATCCACTATCCCTCCTCTTCACGGGTCAGAACCATCTCAGTCTGTCCTCTCTGACTTTGTCTCCAAGACGTCTAACCTGGACTGTCCCTCTGATGTCCTCCTTTCTAATCCTGTCCTTCCTCCTCACTCCCAGAGAACATCTGAACATCTCCAGCTCTGCCTCCTGTCTTCTGGTCAGAGCCTCCGTCTCTAAACCATCCAGCAGAGCTGCTCTCACCTCCATCTTGGAAACCTTTCCCTTCACTCCTGCTGCTCCTCTTCTGTCACAGATAACTCCTAACACTCTCCCCGTTGCACTTAACAGTTTACCCAAAGACCTTAAACGCCTGCATCTTCTCCAGGCCTACTCATTCATCCTCACCTCCACCTGCCTCCCTTTCATTCACTACCACTGAACTTCATTCCTCCTTTCTCCAGCGCCTACCTCCACCTCTTCGGGTTTTCTTCCACCTGCTCCCTGATCTCCCTGCAGATTATAATGTCATCCACCGCCATCACAGTCCATGGAGACTCCTGTCTGACCTCATCTGTCAGCCTGTCCATCACCGTAGCAAACAAGAAGGGGCTCAGAGGTGATCCCTGGTGCAGTCCCACCCCCACCTTGAACCTATCCGTCACTCCTACTGCACACCTCACTGCTGTCATACATGTCCTGTACCGCTCTCACATACTTCTCTGTCACTCAAGTTGTCCTCATTCAATCCCACAATTCCAAAGTCCAAAAATGAAAAAAAAGATGAAAAAAAGGTCCAAAGGATGAAACAAAGATGAACAGATGAGAAAAAGATGAATAAAAGATGTTGATGACCACCTTCTCTTTTTATAATCACACTATCTTAAGACCACAAGACTTAAAGTTCTCCTGTTGATGATGTCAGATATTTATGACATCAGTGTTTTGGGTCAGAACGGCAGAAAAAAAAAAAAAGAGTCCGACGTTCAAAATACAAGAAAACAATATTTATTACCAGCTTCATTAGCAATCACCTGTGTCAGCAGGGAATATAACACACAACCATATCTTCTACATTTGTTTTTCACATCGTCATCAAAGCAGAGCACCTTAAAGACTTGTTGCTTCTATTCCGTCATGTTTTCATCCTCTTCATCATCATCCTCATCATCATCTTCATCAAAGTATTTATCCTCCGCATCTCTGCTGACGATGTCCAGGTTGTCGTAATCTGGGTTCTCGTCCACCTCGCTGTGATGGACACACAAAGAGATACACACACATGACACACACAGTCTGCCTGAAACACTTCCTCAGTGTATTATTTTATTTTTGTCATGTCGGCATAAATCAGTTTTAGTCAAGGCAACAAAAAAATGTAAAGGATAAAACTGCCACAAAATTACGGAATTAGGATCAGGGCCAGATTTGGCTAAGGGAAATTTGTTCTTGGAATTCTGACTTTAAAGTTAGAATTCTGGCTTTAAACGCAGAATCCTGACTTTATTTTATAATATAATATAATATAATATAATATAACATAATATAATAGAATGGGACTTTATCGTCATTGTTGTTGACTGAATGAAAGGCAGTTTAACAGCTCCCTTTTTTTCCTGACAATAAACTCAGAATTATGGTTTGAAACTCAGAATTATGGTTTGAAACTCAGAATTATGGTTTGAAACTCAGAATTATGGTTTGAAACTCAGAATTATGGCTTCATTCCAAGAATAAGGTTACATGATAATCATCTAGAATCCCGAGAATAAAGTCTGAATTCGGAGAATTAAGTCAGACCTCCAAAAGAAAACCCTCACACAGCCATATGTGGCCCCAATCCTCTTCCGTACTAAACAGCAACATTTTCCTCTTCAGTCTTCTGGACCAACCGACTGGAACAGAAGAGACTCGTTTTGAATCACTTCTTAAACGACACTTCTACAGATTTGCTTTCATGTCATGTCGTCCTTTTTCTCCCTTTAGATCCTTTTCTCTTGTTTTACTGATTCTGGTCAGCCTGTGGGACGCCATGTTTTATTCCGCTTTTTTTAAAAATTGCTTTTAATTGCGTAACAATCCTTAGCAGTCAGCCGCTCGTTTTGAAAAAAATCTTTTCTGTGCTCAACTACAGGCTCAACACTCAAAACCAGCCAATCACAGGCCGCGACAGAGAGACCTGATCTTTAATTACACAGTTATTACACTGTCACTGCCCGTCAGTGAGCGTCGGCGCTGCTCACCTGTAGTTGAAATCCTTGTCTTTCCCGTCGAGGAAGCGCTGGTGCATCTGACTGATGAACTCCTCCCTGAGGAGAGCCTTCTCCTCTCGGCTTGGCTCCGCCTCCCCCTGCTGCCGCTGCCGGACAGAGTCACCTACAGCAGAAACCCGGGGAGAAACAGAGAGGGGAGCAGTCAGAGGAGGAGAGAGGTGAGGAGAGAGGTCCAGCCTCACACATCGCCTCACCATTGTCTTCCTCATCCTCGTCCTCCTCCCGAGCTCCCTCCTCTCTATCCTGCTCCTCCTGCAGACGATTCTGGATGAGGTGCTCCTGGTAGGAGTTGAGGAGGAGGTCAGCGAGTCCCCCTGTGCCTCCTCCTTCTGCGGCAACGGCATTTGCCTCCTGGGAGCGCTCCAGCACCTACAACATCAGCCATCGAGAGAAAAACTTCAGGAGTTTTGAGACGTGCCTGACTCCTGCATCTCAATGTCAGCTGGGATGGGCTCAAGCCCCCGAGACCCTGACCAGGATGAGCGGTTACGGATAATGAATGATATTTACACCGGCATAACTCTCTTTCTCTCTATACATGGCGATCTATAAAAAGTATATGATCAGTTATAAATGATTGAGTTGGTTTTTAAAAAATAAATAAATATGAACTCCACCTGAATTTGATGCCTGCGTCGCTTTTTCTAAAAAAGTGGAGACGAACGAGTTCAAAGTTGTGACGTCTTCAACTAAACTCACACTCTGTCAGGTTTGTGAAAAGAGGACATTACCGGTTGATGTTTTTCAAAGTGGAATTGAGGAAGGGGGATAAGTGTGACTATCCAGCAGGTCACTCTAGGATCTGCACCCTTTTTCTCTGAGCTCCACCAGTAAGAACCGACATTGTCTCGCTGGAAGAATACATCTGGATGGCAATACAAGATGCTCTGAAGCCGGTGAGCACCTTAGGTAAGCATAAAGTCGTATGTCCAAAAGTGGACATATAGGATATAACTCTTACTGGCCATCATTTCCTGAAAGAGAACAACCCCACCCAGCAGCTAACCTCGTAAGGATGGTGCCTGGACTTAATCCAGTAGAGAATAAATGGTAAATATGATCAAAGTTGTTGTTATTATATCATATTCGGGGTATTTGAAGCTTTTTCACACTGTGGTGACCATCTCCTCGTCATCCTCAATCATGGACACCATCTTTGCCACCGATGAACCTCTTAAGCTGTGGAATATTCCATTCAGGTGTTTCAGAGCATTCCACAGCTTTCCCACTCACTCCATGCTGAAAAGTAATGGGATGTGTCGCTGGCAGAGAATCCAGAATAACCATCGGCGTACGACTTCAGATTGATGACATTTATTTTCGGAACAGAAACAAACATCGTGGCGCTCTCACCTCCTCGTCAGTCAGGTACTGGCCGATATATTGTTCATACAGCAGTGGGGCCCTCATTCGCATCTGCTCCTCGCCGAAATACTGACCCTCTGGAAGGGGAGGTGGGTCCGAGGAAAAGAGGGATGACGAGAAAGGAAGAACACAAGCGGTTTAAACTCGGGTCATAAACTACAAGAAGGTCAAGGTGGGAGCAGCGGATGTGTGAAAGTTTTACTGAGTAGAACTTTGTCTCGCTAGCATTATTAGCAAGGGGGAAATGTAGAACCATAATAATGAAATAAGTCAACTTTGCAGCAGCATTCAAGAGTGTGACTGAAATGAATTTGCAATAAAGCTACTGTAAAATGAAAAGAAATACTCAGGATGCCCCGCTCCGACTGCATTTGAATGAATAAAGACAGAGAAGGGTCGGTTAAGTCGATGGTGTTTACTGTCAATTCTTGCTGATTCTAGCTGAGAAAAAGTTCCATTTACAAAATTGGAACAAGAAGTAAAACACCTCAAATTCCCTGAATTATCCAATTATGCTCCGGAGACCTTCGTGGAATGAGACTATAGCTTTCAATCCAGAAAATGAACAAATACAAAGGGTAAATAGCTGGAAAAGCGTCACTTCAGGACTGTGAATGTTTGTAGAAAGTTCTGTTGAATGACACTGGATAGTATTTGAGATCTGCTCCAACATGAGACCTCGGAAAAAATGTTTTTTGTCCAAGGATAAAGACGGCTGCACAAATGGAAAAGCTCACGCCATCACAGGTGAACATCAGCAAACCGACATGTAAAAAATATGCTCAGTGAAGGAACGTCAAAAAAACCCTCAAACTCGTAATAAAGCAACTCTAGAATAGAAAACATGAAATACTCAGGAAAAAAGCTCCAATTGTGTTCCGGAAACCATCCCAGAATGTGACTCATTCTATTGCTTAATCATGAAAATGTACAAATATAAATGATAAATTCTCCTAATACAAAAAAAAAAAGCAGCACTTTTACACTGTACATCCGATGTTTGTATCGGATCGGATTTGAGTCGGATGGAGGGATGGTCAGAATCCTCGGTGCCCCTCCACACTTCGTACTTATCTTTTGTTTATAGCATTTGTCCTACAGAATACAAGGAGACCCTACCTTTCTGCAGAGCCCTGAGGGCGGCGTAGCGCTGGTTTCGAACCCTGGTTCTGTTGGTGCATGCTGCAGCCCTTCTCTGGATCACTTTGCTGTAGTGCTGAACCCGTGGATCCGTGCAGACGTGGGCAAACGCCGACAGATCTCGGGGCTTGAGCGAGGCCTTGGGAATGGGGGGGAGAAAGTCAAATCAAATCATAATCATAATGGCTCCTCTCAGTCAGTGAGGAGGTCACATATGCATGCATGCACAAATGAAAACACACACACACACAAACTGAGCCGGGTACATACATGGTACCTCTCCAGGAACACCAGTGGTCTGCTCCTGTACTGGTGCAGCAGCTCCTCTCTGCGCTCCTCCAGGGTCAGCTCTGGATCTTCTATCTGTTGGCTCTTCACGGGGCTGCCACTCTTGGCGATGGCCTCCACCATGTTATTGATGCAGGCATTCTCAGCCTTACTCACGTGCTGCATCATCGGCAGAGAGAGAAATGTAAGGTAGCAGCAGCGACAACAACAACATCGAGCTTTCTGCATCTAAAGGTCTCACCTCATCTGATCTCATCGGGATGTCATGTCGTGGCGATTTGGTGTCTGTTGTGCGGTACAGGTCACATCTCCAGGGCGTTGTTACCGGGTCTTCTGGTGAAGTTCTTTTTTCCTCCCTTTCACAAGAACTCGGTTTTGTTTGAACGGCAGGCTCGATTTCCCCCCACATATTTATCTCGTAACCAACTAACTAACGCTTTTGCCGTGTCCCTAAAAGGAAGTTCGTTTTAACCTAAGATGAGATCGTTAATGTCAACATCCCCTTGTTGTAAATCAAATTAAATACAGTTTAATAACAGATACGAGTTTCCCTGTCACTTATTTGGCACTGCAATAGCTTCGTGTTTGGGTGACATATTGGTCCGTCAGTGAAATGATTCCCCTTTCCTACAGAGGAAAGAATGGTTCCGCCTCCTCCTATTGAGTCTGTCGCCACCTGGTGGTTGGAGTGAAATATTATTTTTACAGGATGTGCCGCTACAAAATGTTGCTTTCCTTGAACGTTTATTCACCCTGCTGGTTGAACACAACAACTATAGCCCGTTGTGAAAACTGTGCTACAACAACAATCCGGATGTAAAACCTTACCGTAGAAGAAAATGAAGATTTATCCACCTCCCGATCAGGCCCCGCTAGAAGAACATGCTCCTTCAAGAATTAAGTTGAATAACAAATGATTTGCACACCTGATTAAAAAAAAATTTTTTGGTAATATGAAACATCTTTTTTTTGTGGATTAATAGTGTTGGATGCTCCAGATGAAGAAAAGTAAGAGACAGAAACATCCCTCTCCTTATTTTGGTGGTGGTAAGGGATAGTTCATTTTTTGTTATTTTATGTGTTTTATGCCTTTTAGAAAAAGCAGAGCATACAGAATAATGTGTGTTAAAATAAGAGAAGTTTCACACAATGAAATGTCGTTATTGTAATTTGATTGTTTACTGCGTTTTGTTTCCCCCCTTTTGATCTCTTTTCATTAATCCCCCCACAGGATGGTACATTTTCCTTTCAGTTATTGCCCATAAACATTTTATTTTTTCTCATTTGTTGCCGTGACACCTTACATATTATTGTTCACTCACACGTTTGAAGTTATCAGTCACTTCAGTAGCATGTCGCTGTTTCATCAGGGGGCCCACGTGTGGATGAATAGGTTCTTGATGTTAATTTTATTTATATCCACTGGCTGACACGACAGCTGTATTTATCAGAACCCTTCTCCAGAGACATTCCTGGTTCGACTGCGTCACACACACACACACACACACAAACAAACACACACTCACATGACACCAGATCATGTCTAGAGTTCATTTTATGATTTTTTTTCTTTTTTTGTGCAGATCTGCTGTATAATGGGAAAGACTGTTCATTATTGCTGCTGTTATAATATAAGATCATTAGAGACGCGCCACAAAGAGACAATCTGGTTTCAACTTTCTTTTTCAGACGCATGAATTTTCAGTGATGGAGATGAAGGTGACCGTAAACAAGCAGGGCTGGCGGTCTCCTTGGTTGAGGGTTAAATATGTGAAAAATGGCCACCTGTCAAACATTTGGGGGGGAGGAGCGTATCTCCAGCCTTCAGTGCAGCTGTGGCCCGACTGCGGTGAGTGCGGACAGCAGCGAGGAGCCGTGGCGACTGTTGGCGCTCAGACTGGGACAAAGTGACTGTGCTCAACAGGGCCACCGGTAAACACAGGGGGAAGAGACCGATGACGATTCCGTTGATGATGGAAACCCAGAAACTATTCGGAGCAATCAAAGTCCAAACCGCAGATGTCATAAAAAAAAAGTCCATCTTTAAAAACCACTGTACAATTCACAGCCTGTAGAAAACAAACTCGTATCAATGATTTCCTGAGTGGCATAAAAGCTCGTTTGTGCAAACAGCCGACAGAAAGACGTACAAACGCTGACGGAATATAAAAATACACATTTCAAAAATATCATCAACTGCGTACAAATAAATATCTTGAGGAGTTCGCTACTATATAAGGAGGGTCAGAGGTCAGAGGTCGGGCTGGGGCTCCCTGTCTCTCAGCATCATAGACTGCAGGTCCTTCAGCTGCTGCTGCTGTGAGCTCTGCAGGTTATCCAGCCTCTGACGGAGCAGCGACCGCTCCTGCTGCTCCTGCTGCTCCTGCTGCTCCTGCTGCTCCCTCTGATCCCGCCATCGCCGCTGCTCCTCCTCCTGCAACATGGAGGGAAAACAAGCCCGTTAATCCACAACCGCACGTACAGCATCGGTGCGAGTTACACAGCGACACATTCAGGGGTGATCTTTCAATCTTTATTTCAGTCAATCATCATTTGTACAACTGTTGTCTCAAGATGCTTTCCAGAAAGAGCAGGTCTGGACCGAATTTATGTAATTATCTGACAGAGACCCAACACATTCCTCTGTGAGCGAACACTTGATGACAGTCGCAAGAAAAAGACTGCCTTTTAATGGGCAGAAACCTCGAGCAGATCCAAGACTCAGGGTGGACGGCCTACCGTACCATGATCGGTTGGTGGACGGCCTACTGCCGTGACCGGAGAGAGAGAGAGAAACCAAGAGAGATGGAGAGATAGAGACAGAGAGAGATAGAGAAACCCAGAGGTAAAGAGAGAGACAGCGAGAGAGAGGGAGAGAGACAGAGGGAGAGAGACAGAGAAAGAAATTCAGAGGTAGAGAGAGAGAGGGAGAGAGACAGAGACAGAGAGACAGAGAAAGATATTCAGAGACAGAGAGAGAGAGACAGAGAGAGAGAGACAGCGAAATATATTCAGAGGTAGAGATAGAGAGACAGAGAGAGAGGGGAGAGAGAGAGAGAGAGAGAGAGAGACATTTCTGAGGCGATTCTCTCTGAGCAGCAGAGACTCTGATAAAGGCTTTTATGGCCAGCGGGTTAGACGACTGTGAGTTCTGCTCTCTGGTGTCACAAAGAACCCGATGCAACAGCTGCAGTTAATCCAAAAGTCTGCAGCAGGAGTGTCGGCGAGGACCAGACGGAGAGGAACGCATCAAACCCGTTTTAAAGTCACAGCGCCGGCTACTTGTTGGTTTTAGTTTTGTTTTTAAAACTATCTTAGTAGTTTATAAGGCTCTGCATGGAACCAGATTATCTTAGAGACATGATCACAGTTTACGAACCAGGTCCGCCTCTCAGAACCTCTGGTTCTGCTGCTTTGGGCCGCTCTGCTCCGAGTCGCTGGAGCGAACTTCCAGAGGATCTGAGAGGAGCTGAAAATGTAGATATTATCAAACGTAAATGAAAAAAACTTATTTAATCTGGCTTTTATGTTCTGACCTACAACTTTATCATTGTATTCATATTATTTATCATTACTTTTTAAATATTTAATGGATTTCTTTGTTATTTTAAACCCTGATTTGATTGTTGATTCATTTCTATGTGATTTCATTTCATTTAAATTGTTAATCTTTTACTTTTTTATTCATTTCATTCTGTTAACATCGAACTTTCTATTCATAATCCTTTTATTTTGTGTGTTATTATTACATTATAATCACTATTATTATTTCTATTATCCTTTCCTCCGCCTGCATCTGTCTCCAACTTCATCTTAGTATTTATTTTTTAAATTGTATTATTATTACTTTGTTTCACTTTCTCTCTAAAAGGACATGGAATAATGTTTCATCTGAGTGACTGATTCTGATTCTCTCTCTCTCTCTCTCTCTCTCTCATCAAATCAGCATTACAGCACCATCGAATATTGCGACAGAACCTTCGGTACAGACTGGACCGACTGCTGGGTTTACCGGTAAACTGGACGACGGTCCCTTAGACCCGGGGAGGAGGACAGGCTCGGACGAGGACGCTCGGATGGCGTTGTCGGCGCCGTAGGATCTCTGGCCGCTCAGGAGGAGGTCCCGAAACTCGACATGTCGTTGCTTCAGAGCCTTCAGTTGTCTGCCGAGCTGAGCCTCCCTCTCAGAGGAGGAGGGGCATCTGGACAGAGAGGACGAGAACTGTGACTCATCTCAACTTAACAGAAACAAGAGTAAATAAAGAACACGAGAAGTAAACGTCCAACGACTCATCCTGGACTAAAAGTCTTAATCTTGAAAAGGGATTTAAAGACGGGGATTTAGAATGGATCCAAATATTACCACCCCCCCTCCAGAGGTTCCTGAGGAATCACGCTCTCGTGCCCAGAGTGACCTCCAGAGGGGTCATGTGACTGGCAGGTGAACCGTATCGTTTCATTCACAGAAAAGAGACGTGAAGTTTACTTCTTGGCCAGAGAAACCTCCAGCTCCAGCTCCCGTATCTTGGCCTCCAGCAGAACGATCTTATTCTGCAGTTTCTTCTCCTGTTTCTCCGTCAGGTCCTTCCTCTGCGGGAAAAGACAGGAAGCAGAAAAGGTTTTCCTCTCAGGTAATGTCTACAGAATAAGTCAAGGCCCTCTGAGGTTGTAATGTTTTGGGCTCACGCATTCTTAACTTCTTCCTAGGGTCACGTCATTTTTCACGCATGACACCACAGCGGTACCTTCCTCTGGGCCTCCGCTGCCCTCTTCATTTTCTCCTTGGCCCACGAGTATTTCTGCTGCAGCTTGGCTTCGCGCTCCCGCAGCTCCGCCCGCTCCACCTGATGTTTTCCTGCCAGCCTGGAGGAGGAGAATCACCCGCGGAGGAGAGGTGGTGTTTTCATCTGAGGGAAGGGTTTGGTGCTACAGCTGGTTGTGTTTGATCGGGCGTACCTCTCCGCGTCGTGCCGGCTCCTCTTAGCCTGCTCTCTGGCCGTCCTCAGCTCCTCTCTGGTTCTGTCCAGCGTTTCCGTCAGAGTCTCCACCTGGACCCGCAGCTCCTGGTTCTGCTGTTGGGTCAGACAAACAACATTTTAATTCTTTTTTTTATATAAATAAGCTTAAGCTGTGTTGTTTCAGTACGGCGTCCTTGGAAACCATACGTGAGCCTAAGCCTTTGGCGTTGACCGCGGGCACAGGGTTGGGGGCGTGTCATATGTTTCACTTTCCCGGCACCTGACACAAAAACATGCTTATGCTCTCGGATCTGTGGCCCACTCTCTCAGTGTGTGCACAAACGCTTAGTCCTCTCAGCACCAGGTTGTTTAATACAAGGAGAGGGAGCCTGTGGACGGTAAGACTATAAAGAGGAGAGACTTGAGATCAGCGCACAGACGAGTGACTGCTCCGAATGAATGGGTCTGGTGTATCAGAGCGGGGTGCTGGGATGGGTTCTATTGGTGCCACCCACACATATGATGACGTAAACACAAAGATGGCTGTTTGGAACCGAATGGTGGAGGAGAAGCGTTTACCTGCTGCAGCTCCGTGATCCTTCTGTTCTGTCTCTCCAGCTCCTTGAGGCGGGAACTTTGCTGCTTCAGATCGGTTCTGTAAGACGCACAGATCACAGAGAGACTGAATATTTAAACAAGATGGTTGTTTTATCTTCTTCTTCTTCGTTGTATAATAATAATTTAAAAGAAAAACTTTTTTAAGTTTTGTTTAGTAAAAGCCCTTTTATTTCCACGGCGCGGGTCCACA
Organism: Lophius piscatorius; assembly: GCA_009660295.1. NCBI lineage: Eukaryota > Metazoa > Chordata > Actinopteri > Lophiiformes > Lophiidae > Lophius > Lophius piscatorius. Next base: position 45,453 of record VRLP01002530.1, read on the forward strand.
TGGATGCCGCCATGTTGGTACAGACGTCCGGAGAGGGATTTCCCGTTTTAAGTCGTTTCTGTGTTTTGACAAGTGGAGGATCATATTTTATGATTTAGGAGAAGAAGAAGCAGCCGAGCGCCGACTCTCGCCATCACAGCAAACGTGCAGACTCATGAAACGTTCACATGTAGTGTCCTCCGCCGTGAGCTTCGGAGCGCCCTGTCCCAGTCCGGATCTAACCTCGCCCCCAAGATCCTGGACCATCTTTCCTCCTGGGGGAGCGATCACCCGGCAGCTGTCCGTGTCCCGGTGAGTTGATTTCAACGGGTGAACTGGACGGACCCTTCAGAACGAGCGTTCGTTCCCCGGTCACACTTCCTCTGCGGTGGTGCTCCGGGTCGGGTTAGGGACATTTCAGGTAGAGAAGAGGGATAGAGCTTGCGGCGCCTCCGAACAATAGAAATATATACAACAATCTATATACCCGCTATATCTATATCTATATCGGTAAACCGGCTATTTCACAGAGATGTGTGTCACAAATCAAAACTACCTTATGTGCTCCTGTAAATGAAACATATAAATATTGTAAATATGGATAAATTAGATTAAATTAATGCATTCACACTAGCGACCCCAGTAAAATGAATAAAATCTTCAAAGGAGAAAAAAGCTGAAGACCAGTCGGTGCAGCTTTAGCTGACAGTTAAAATGACTTTTTTCTACTTTCAAGATTTCATTCAATTATTATTTCATTTTGTTCCTTTTCCTTACGGGTTTTTAGAAATTCTCTCTTAGCTGTGTCAGAGTTAGCTTTAAGCTCATTTAGATCTGGAGTCCCGGGGCAGGAAATCGTCGCCGTCAAAGACGGTTAACTCTACGGAATAGAAAACGGTTACAAGAAAAATACACCTCCGTCACACAACAACATCAGCGAGGCGGAAAACAACAATAAGACATCAAGCTGTCTGAAATCTCTGTCCTCTGTCTAACAGCTGAGTGAATTCAGAGAAGATGGCGTGAAAAGGCTGACCTCAGCGTCTGAAGCTCCCTCTGAGAAGACTCCTCGCCGTAATAGGTGCTGTGTAGAGGCTCCTCCCAAGCCTCGCCCAGGGCGTGGTCTGCACCCTTCAACAGAAACCGCTTCTTTTCCAGGGCAGCAACACGACTCAGCAACTCCAACCTCACCATATGGAAAAAAACAACGACAATACTCTAAAAAGACGTGCTTGTGCCAAGAGGAGAAAAAACACCTTCTCATCTCTTCCTGAGCTTCAGAACTCTTTACAAACCCCAGGAATAACGCCACAGAACCGACATCAGAAGTGAGGCTCAGGAGTCCATCAGACGCGACTCACTTTTCTTCATGCAGGGTTGCAGTTTTACGAAACTCCTCCTCGCGGGTTGACTGCACCATTCTGACCATCTCGCCCTCTTTCTCCACCAGCCGATCTTTGTGTCGCTCCACTGCGGTCTCCAGGCCCTTGATGTCCAGCAGCAGGCCTGAGACACAGGAGGGGAAGGCGCGATGATACACATGCTACGCGTCAGAAATACTCTCTGCTCCTCTAACATCATACGTGTAAGCCTGGATCGTATCGTACAAGAAGTACACACGATATGAAAGCAGATTGAAAACTGTGTGTGTAAGTGTGTGTGTGTGTGTGTGCGTGTGTGTCATCCATACCGTCAATCTGCCCCTGCAGCGTGTCTCTCTCCCTCTCCAGCTCGGCTCTAGAGCGGGTGCTCTCCAGCTTGATGTTGGCGACTTCCTGTTTGTGCGAGTAGGTCAGGCTTTCGATCTGAAAGACCAGAAAGAATAAGAATAAAACATCATTCTTATTTGTAATATCGTAAAATTACACCGAGAGAGCAGCTTGAACCAGAATTCCGGCCTCGGGATTTTACGCCTCCCTGCCGGAGATGAAAGTTCGACTGACCGACTGAGAACTTCATGTCGACGATCACCTGAACTGAATATCAGCAAATCAATCGGCTTGTGGCCCTGAAAGACTTAAAGGTGAATGTTTCTGCCGCACACGCCTCTTCAACCCCGTGAACCCAGCACAGATCATCAGACGTCACCTCCTCAGTGAGGAGTGATAGTCACAGAAATAATAAATATGTCTCAATGTGTTCCAGAGTTTAACAGCTGAATTATATCCAGAAAAGGGTTTTGGTCAAGACTGTTGGATACCAAATCTCACCGTGTCACCTCGTTTTATCCTTTTAGACATTTGCAGGATTATTTTACGGCTTCTTGAGTTGTGACTAAAATGGTGTTTAAAAAAAAGTGAACAGAACCTGGATCTAAAACCTTTCGCTTCATGACACCCGCTGAGGTTCTTGGCAGTCAGAAGGAGGTGTCGGGTGGTAAGACGTACCTCGCTGGTGAGGGAGCTGACCTCCGTCTCCGACTTGTGCAGGCGTCTGTTGAGCTGCCTGCTTTCCTCCTGGCTCGTACGCAGCTCGCTCTCCATCCGGCACAGCCGCTGACGCAAGGACTGACACTCCGCCTGTCAGACCGACAACCAATCAACTCCAACAAAACCACACAGAGATAACTGTTGTCCCCCCCGCCCGGCTCACATGGGATCGTCCTTTGAGTACGTTTTAGATAAAACGCTGGATGGATGAAAAGTCTCTGAATCCAAAAGGAGCATTTAGGTTTAGGGATAAAGACAAGAAGACAGCAGCTGTCTCACCTCCATGGACTTCAGTGCAGCCTGAGACTCCGACTGCTGCCTGCTGTGAATGTGCTGGACGTTCTCCGCCTGCTGACTCAAGCTCTCTTTCTGGCCACGGAGCTCGGCCACCTCTGCCTCCAGGCCCTTGAGCCGCACATGGAGCTGAGCTTTCTGCCTCAGCAGAGCCTCCACGCGTTTCCCATCCTGCAGGGGGTCCAACTTCTCGTAGTGAGCCACCAGGTCCAACTTATCTCTCTTCAGACAGGAGATCTAACACAGACGGGGAATCGTTTGAATGAGAATCTCCTTGTATCGTCACACAACAATCCGCGACAACAATATGTGTCACTCTAGAATTCGGCTGACATGCCGACCGGCACCAGAACACACTCACTTCCACTTCGTAGTGCATGCTCCTCTCCTCGAGGATACGATCCTGCTCTTCGTTCTGGTGATCCAGCTGGGATTGCAGGATGATGCAGTCGTACCGGGCCTTGTTGTACTCGGACCTGTACTTCTCCGTCTCCTGAAAAGAGCCACGAGTAAACCCGTCAGAGCGAGGGCGGAGGAGGAAGGGGGGCACTGCAGCAGCAATATGGGAAAAAAGTGCTGAGGTCTTGAAAGCGCTGACATTGATTTGATTTTCAAAAGACACTCGGTGATCATTTTCACGACTATTGGACTCAATAGTCGCATCAGCAAATAGGAATTTAAAATTCTAAATATGATTTCAACCATGAATATAAACTAAAAGCAGAAATAAAATAGCCACGAATTGGAATGAACTACATCAATGACATCAGCGTCTTCCCTCATACGTACTCAAACTGATGCCACGTATGTCCGCTTTTAGCGATTATGATTAGAGGCAGACAAAAATAGCTGACCTCCTCCAGTTTATTGAACCTCTCCCTGACCGGAGCCTCCATCTCCTGTTGCAACTCAATTCTGAGCAACTCCAGCCGCTGAGGCGTCATCACCTGATCAGCGCACACACAAACACACATCGGGACTCAGAAAGCCACTTGGAAGATGACTTGTAAAGGGGAAAATTAAAATAAATACATCAAAAAATCTCAGCCACGCCGCTAACAGCGGCGTCCCTCTGGTTTACCTTCAGTCGGATCTCTTCGAGCTCCGTGTTCTTCTCCGCCAGCTGCCCTTGCAGCTCTGCCAGGAGCAGCTGCAGCTGCTCCTCCTGAGCCTCCTTATCACTCAGCATGCGCCTCAGCTCTCCTTGAGCCAAAGTAAAGCCACCCTCCAATCTGTGGAGGATAAAACAAAAACAAAAAATAAATAAATACCTGTACAGCTGGGATGAGTTCAAGCACCGTGAGTTACCAACAGACTCAAGGACCCATAATGGAAAACTGCAAAGCTTTATGTATAGTAGAAATCACAATCGTAGAATTTATCTGATCAAACACAATATGAAACAAGAGGATGAAAATGATGTAGAGTTAGATTTAGCTGTACCTGACATATTCCGTCTTGAGAGTCTTGTAGTTGGCCTTGTGGGTTTCACACCTCATCCTCTCATCGAATAACAACTTCTGCAGCTCCATCTCCGCTCCCTCCAACCCGCCGGACAACCCTTCAAAACTCTCCATCCCAGCCCCCAGGTGTGGTACGAGATGGGCAGACTGATCAACGGTACTGGTCATCTTTCCACTGCGGGAAAGCGGAAGAGAAAGGAGATAAAGAAAAAGCTGTGGAAATGTAGAAACAGCGTCTGTCTTTATGCGAGGCGCTTTTAGATGGCAAATAATTAGACATGGCTTTGTTTTCAGTTACCATGGAGGCTTTGAGGAGTGTCCCCCAGATGATACTTAACATCACAACCTCTTAGCTGTCAAGGCAAGGCTCTAAATCAATCTCAAGTGATTAGTTAGCTCCAGTCCCTGGCTGCAGACTCTGCTGTGCATACACTGATACAGATGCAAGCATCCTGCCTATATCTGAGTAAATTCAAAGACCAATATCAAACAGGTTAAACTCATATATCTCAACTCAAACGTAAAGCAAGGTATTTGTCACAAAACAAAAGCAAACTGATTTTTCTCAATGAATAATGGATGAGGTTTGTTGACATGAGGCTCTCATCCCTCCCTAAAGTTCCCGATACCCTAAACTCAAACATAAAGCTCGGTGACTGTGTTTTAACTACTTAGTTATTTTTGGTGTCCGTTATTGGACATACATATACTTACTCGTCCGTTACCTATCAACATCCATCTTTAAGTTAGGGTTCGTAAAACATACGAACAACTACCCATTGCGATTTGTGGTGACCTAAACGGCTACATCTAAGCTAACGCTAGCAAACTAGGTACGCTAGAAATGTTAATTCGTGTAAAGTTAAGTTTTCCTCATCTGAAATTATCTTACTAACGGGGAGACAATTTGGGTTTTAGGCAACGGATGATTATCCCATAACGTGCCGCTGAACTGTACAGAACACATGAGCAGCTGGCAACCAAAACGAAAAACACTGATTGTTGTTGAACTTTTACTCACTGCTTTCAGTTTAAAGAGCCGCTGGGTGCTAGCTAGCTAGCACATCTCTAAATAATCGATCGGTCCTCTTCCGTGGAGTTTGACGGCAGCTTTCATCCAAATTATGACAGTGTTTTGACAGTAAAACGTGTAAACATCACCCTCGTTCATCCCAGGTGATTCAAACGCCTGGTTGCCGTAGCAATAGCCTCGTTGTTGTTTTGGTCACGTGACACGGCTCTGTAGGGAGGGGCGAGAAAATTCAACCAATCATATGGTTGCATTTTTATTTAAAATTTTCAAATTCAGTTTACATATTTGACTTTATCTACCACCATATGTAGTTAAATTATTACCGGAAAAAAACTTGGAAATATATATCTATCTCTATATAGAGTACTTAATATATACATAGAGTATACTATATATATATATTCAATGCCCCGCAGAAGGAAGGTTTTAAATGCCACCTCTGGGGCTTTTCTTTGCATAATTTGTATATTCTCCTTGTGTCTGCGTGGGTTCTCTCTATTTCGCATTTTTGCACCAATGCTTTTAGTTATCATAACTAGAAGCACTTTTCTAGTGCTAATTGCACTAGAAAGTGATGTAATTTGCATCCTTACTGGCTATAGTGACAGATTAGATCAGACATAGTTGTTTAAGTACATTAATATTTACATTAATATTTACATTAAAATTTACTATAATATTTTAATATGTGTATTTGTTCAACACTATTTTAGTATATTTTGGGTTACAATCATTTGAATCAAATAAACACAAAATATGTAGCTACCCTCGTGTGTCTAACACGTCATTAGTGTCTCCCTCCGTCACTCCACTCAGGAGGGATTCCCCCACACCACCCGCTAGTTTTAGTGAGTTGCAATTTGTTTATTTTTCCACCAAAAAAGTTGGACAACTTCTTCAGCTTAAGTCCAGCTTGTAGGTGAAGTTGGTCAGATATCTGTCAACCCAACCGTCTGCAGCTTCGCTGTGTTGATCGTTTCCTGCATCTTTTATGTAACATTCAGTCTGTCCTCCCATCAGAACCGTAGTTCTTTTTCCACCTCTCTTCAGTAAGAATTTCAAGTTCAAATTGTGTGATTTCTATTTTTTAGTCTTCCTGTCTCCTCTCGCCATGAATGACATCATCTAACAGTAGTCATTAGAGGCGTTCTACTGGATGGAACTATGTAGGATGACGCTGGTGGTGCAGGAGAGGATCAGAGCAAAGGTGGAGCAGATGATCAAATAATGGAAGTTGTGGAAGGAAGGCTGCTGTGTGAACTTCAGGGAGGAGGTGTGGCGGGCTGTGGGTGGTCGAGAGGAGATGCTGGATGACTGGGTAAGTATGATAAAAGTGATAAGGGAGACAGGTAGGAAGGTGCGTGGTGGGTTATCTGGACAGAAGAAAAAGATAAGAAGACTTGGCCAAACAAGAGGCCTGGCATGAGTTGTATGAGAGGTTGGACACTTAGGAAGGAGAAAATGACCTGTGCCGATCGGCGAGGGAGAGAGATGTAGACGGGACGGATGGAGGACAGGATTAGAAACATCCGAGGGACGTCCCAGGCTGGAGATTGAGATGGTTCAGACATGTGAAGAGGAGGGATGTTGGAGATGAAGCTGCCAGAAAGGAGAAAAAGAGGACGACCAAAGAGGAGGTTTCTGGATGTGGTGAGAGAGGACCTGCAGTTGGTTGGTGGGACAGAGGTAGACGCAGAGGACAGGTGAAGATGGAAGCAGATAATCTGCTGTGGCGAGCCTTAAAGGGAAAGAAGAAGAAGAAGCTGTCAAATAAATTACACACATATATTGATGATACAAGGAGATGTCACACTTTCTCTGAGATAATCGCACACACCTCCAATCAAAACGCACAAATAAACCCAGAAAAGCAGGTTTTGTTTGGGCCTTATGTGAAGTAATGGAGTCCTGATGTTCTCCTTTATTGTCAGACTGAAGAGTTTGCTGCCTGCAGACATCACATCTTGCATATTAACTCTCTCTGACACAGAAATGCAGCCTCACAAACACACCATTCTACAGATTCATGCACACACAAGTACTAGGAGTGTTATTTGTGTGCAAGTGCTCCCATATCCCTGCAACAGAACCGCTGATCAGCAGAATCACTTACACTTTGAGGAAGCTGCATAGTGCTTTCGGCATGACAAGCACCGCTGGTTCGTGGTAACGATAATCACTACATGAGAGGAGAGCATTTCATTTATTCATGTTCGGGGGAGCCCTTCCTCACCTCTTCATGCCAAGTCACATGATCTCATGTCACCTGGGACTGAGCCTCAACACTGGAGATGAGTGGAACAGTCAAGGCGTGGGAGCAGGTTTGAATACAGACCTGGATAGAAGACGACAGTGGAGCTCAATAGAGATAAAAGCAGCTGAAAGGCACGCAGGCAGCAGCGCTGAGCGGCCCAGAGAGGACAGATCGGCTGATAAGAGGTCGGCATGTGAGGTAAGATAAGGTTTGCACAGACTGCTGAACTTCCAGTTGGGAGACGATCACTCTATTGTATCCAGAGCAACGCCCATTTTCTCTATTTTTTTAATTACATATCTCTTGTTTATTTCTAGTGAAAACCAGAACGGCAACCACAAGTATCGCATCGAGTGCTAGAGGCTGCGTCCAAGAAAACGCTTTCTCAAAGGCGATAAGACTCTCGATATCGGGTTTACATTATTTTTCTGTGCGTCTCTGAGATTGAGGATAATGCTTCTATCAAACATCTAAGACGGCTCAAAGATGGCGTTTGGTGCTCACAGGTACAGGGCATCCGTTGTAAAGTAACACAATCTGACTTTTTGCCAAATTTAGCTCCAAATGAAGCTTAAAAAACCGCGTCGAGTGGCGTTTATAACACTAACAGCAACTTGGTTATACCTGTTATCTTAGGAAAATATGTCAATAAAATGTCTGAATATTAAATGTTAAATCTAAATGATAACGTTTCATCTAAAATGTTTAATCACATGTGATTGTAAATGTTTAATCTAAATGAACAATTAGTGCCCCACACATATGGCTGGTTAGTATGGGGCACCATTTGTAAAAGTAGTTGATTTTCTTGATTTTTAACAGAAACATTTATTTATTTGACTGCAAAAATGTTATATCTAAATGTAATATCTAAATACTTTTCACTATAACATTTACATTAAACATTTAGATTTACCATTAAGATTTAATATTTAGATATTAACATTTAGATTTAAAATTTAGATACAACATTTAGATATTAGATTTTGATATTACATTTAAATTTAACATTTAGGTTTAACATTTGGATATAACATTTAGATTAATATTTACATTAAACATTTACATTAAACTTTTACATTAAACATTAAGATCTGAAATTTAGATATTACATTTTGATTTAACATTTAGATTTAACATTTAGATTAAACATTTAGATAAAATATTTTGATTTAACATTTTGATCTAACATTTAGATGTTACATTTACATTAAACATTAAGATATTTCCTTTAGATTTAACATTTAGATTTAACATATAGATTTAACATATAGATTTAACATTTAGATTTAACACAGGCCGACAAATTGCACTGGCTGATAGAGGGTTATAGGTGAAAAACATGAAATTACGATTATAAGACATTACATGTATTATACTATACAGCACCCAATAATGTGGAAATCTTGTGCTGCTTGACAAAAACATGAAAGGAAAAATAAACTACAGAAGCTGGTGGGGGTGGATTGAATGTTCCAAAGGGGGGAGAGTGTCTATAAATTACAGAAAATCATCCAAATCAGCTGAGAGGCAGTGGAATAGTTATTCATTCACATCCAGATTTATATGAACTTGCATCACTGAGTGAAGATACCCACCTTCCCAGAATAGAGTCTGCGTCTGTTTTTCAAATATCTGTGACTAACTAGAGTTTGTTTTTGTAGTCGGCCGATACTTTCCTGCAGGATCCAGTCAAGATATCTGCTGCTGGACCATTAAGCATCAGCCACGTCGCTGGAATCAGAGGAATAGGAGTGTTTTTTTTTCTTTTTTTTAAATCTCCGCCTTCTCTCGGACAGCCTGCCATAGACCACCGCAACAGATCCTGCTGTCATTAATACCACGTAGGAATAAAAAGCCACGTCTGCTGTATAGACACCACAACATGCAGATATTTACTACTGTTGAGAACAAGCTATATTTACAACAACAAAAAAACAAAGAGGAGGGAAGACGTTACTTTAAAGAGGATAAAAAGAGGCTTGATGTGCGAGGACTTAGATGCCCCCCCCCACCCCCCCACCCCACCCCTACGGCTGTCTGAATAAATAAGATTTAAGCGACATGCATTGGGAGAGATTAATGATACGGGAGGTGAGCTTCCCTTCTGTTGACTTGACCTACAGAGACGTTCTCAAAAAAACAGTCTGAAGTCGGATAAGATGAAAAACGAGTCTGTGTAAGAATGGAAGGCCTGGAGGGTAAAAAAAAAGAAAAAGAAAAAATAGACAAGATAGACAGCAGTTTGAGAAAGACAACAGTTTCAGCCCTTGGTGTATCTGAATCCTTCTGCAGAGGAGGGTCTGCAGGTCATTTTCACGTGAAGGATTTGAACCTTTACATCAGTTCTGATGACGTTTTTTGCACTTTTCTCATCCTCTCATGATGTTGATTCATTTAGTGTCCTCAACTGTTTACTTGAGTCACTCTTTTCTTATTGAAGAATGTGACTGGACCTGCTTATAATACGACCCAGTGGAAGCATGTAACAGTAAGGGGCCTAGGATGGAGCCCTGGGCGACACCACAGGTCAAGGATGCCACTGAGGAGGAGGCAGTAACCGTGACTATTGAGAAAGTACTATTCAATAAGTAGGTTTGTTCTGTTTTCTGTGGCATATTAAAGCTTGAGGACTGAGTTTACAATTTATGTAAGTTGATACGACCCAAATAAAAGTCTAATGAGGGTCAAATAGTTCTCTAAAAACATTTTTTTAATTGAAACTGACTATTCTCCATGAAACACAAAATTCCATCATGAAATAATTCTATAAGTCTTGAAGTCTGTTTTTTTTACCATTTAAAAATACCTTTGACCAAATGGTTCGTGATTTTGAGGTAACATTTAGAGTTTCTTAAGATATAGAATTAATAAATGTCCAAATGAAATAATTGTTCCAATTTTTTTTCTTTCGGACCGGACAACACGGACCGGCCTTCGCTTCCCTGCAGCATCAATGCGACTAGGGCTCCCACTATATCCCACCCACTGACAAATGCCACTGTGACGACGCAGTCAGAATTATTTTATCGCCGAAAAGTCGTGGATATTATAAAATCGGGATCCTCGCCTCCGCCTCGTCCGCATCTGCCAAAGATTCTTTATGTTAGTGGCATAACGCGAAAACCGTTTCGTGGATCCTTTTCAAATTTTATACCTACATAGACCTTAGTGCGAGGAAGAAGTGGATCAATTCTGTGAAAGGTCGCTTGTATATTTCTGGCAATTCATCTCCAAAAGTTTTAAGGCGATAATTACTCAAGAATCCCTTTGATTTGGTCCAAATTGGCTGAATATGAATCGACTTAAAGGGATAAATCATGTAAATCTCCTTGCGACTGTTTGTGTGTAACCTGTTACTATGTCTGTGTAAATAGTACAAATATTTGTACATGTCATATTTACTCTAACAGTTCATATTTTACTCACAAGGCTGACAAGGTGAGTGAAAGACTTTGGACATAACTTACATTTAATTTGAGGAGTTCGATTAGGAGTATTGGGGACTTTTCGCGTTACAATCTTATGGCTTATGAGTTGCAGTTATAAGGTGTGAGCTAATTAATATCCCCGATAAGTTTGGTGTATTAGGGAATCTTGTACGCCGCCGACACGTTGTTTCCGTCGGCACTGATTGGTCTTGTTAACGCGATAACTCAAAAAACAACTTCATGGATTATTTTCAAATTTTATACCATTATTAACCTTAGTGTGAGGAAGAACTGGATTAGTTTTGGGAAAGATTGGTTACACATTTCCGACACTAGGGGGAGCTTTATCTCCAAAAATCTTTGGGCCATTATCTCTTAACTGTTTGTCCCATTGAGTCCATATTTGATGCGTATGATTCGACTCCAGGAGATCCACCTTGTGTGTATAATATTTTACTCTAGAAGTTCATATTTTAGTCACTAGGGGGAGCATTTTATGAAAAAAACTGTTCTTCGGACATAACCTCACATTTAACTTGAGTTTAAGCTCTAAAATGTACAAAATCATCGTATCTTATGTTTTTATGATACACTCTGAGCCTTTTCTTGTATGTTATTCTAACCTGCAGTTAAGTAATAATAGTGTGTCGGTACCCCCGGGGGTCTGGAGTCCGAGATGGCGGGATTATGCCGCACTCCCTTACAATTCAGGGGTGTCAAACTCAATCGCAGAGGGGTCCCAAATTAAAGATGGAGTCAACATCCAGGGCCGAACAGAACCCAAACTGGCCTTTTTTAATCTGAGGAGTTATGACCGTTTTATTCTTATTTTATTCACTCCTTTTGTAAATTTCTAAAAAAAACAACGGAATAGAAAATATAGTTTCACAGAATAATTTCCGATGAAAAGTTTTTATTCACAGACGCCACTAATAGCCAGAAAAGTTTATTTTACAAGTTAATAATTGACATCTGAAATCAATCTGTTTTCAAACATCAACAAAAATTGGTAAATGTCTGGACTAATTCAGTCTTCCGTCACAATAAAACACATTAAATGTGAACAACTTCACGTGTTTTCTTGTTTTTATGCAGCAGCACCGATCACACGTTGAACGGCTGGAGGACCTGAACGCACCTCGCCACTTAAAGAAAACGTGATTTCTATTTACTAATACGCCGGAGCGACTTACTGAATGAAAATTAAGAGCAGTAAGTTCTGATGTTAATGTGACAGAGAAGATCCAATCCAGCGGACGAGAACTGATGCTTCGACAGCTTCTTAAACTTCGCCACGTAGGAAGCAGAATTTTTCTGGCCAAAAACTCTTCGTTGTTCTATTTGATGCGTTCCTGCTTTTCTAATACAAACGCTTTTGTTCCATCACAAAGAGCGGTCCTTATCTCCGTAGACAGACCCCACCAATAACCGGAGTGGCTCACGCCTCATGCGGCAGACAGATAGCTTTAAATGGAAAGAAACCAAAGTAAAATGGACCGCCGTCAACAACAGGGGAATAGATAGATAGAAACTTTATTATTTACAGAATAGGCAGAACTGTTGAGTTTCTTATAGTCTGGGTAGTGTAGTCATTACTGTATGTGGGGGTGAGATAGAGTAAGAGACACAGGCAGATTAAGAATCATTTATGGTCCGTATCCATCATCGTATCACTCAGTTTCTTTTTGCTTCTAGTATCTACTCCGGTTTTAAAAGCCCCCAAAGCCCTGCGTTGAACACCTCAAATTAAAATTGAAGTTTTGTCCACAGTATTTTAGATATTGCAGATAGAGCTCTCCCTAGTGTCGGAAGTACACAACCAACCTTTCCAATTATTCCTTGCACTGAGGTCTATATGGTTGTGAAATTTGAAGATAATCCGTGAAATAGCTTTTGAGTTATCGCGCTAACTCGAAGGATCTACGGGGAACGAGGATGACGATTCCATAATGTCCCAAATTTTCAGCAGGCGTGTGAACATTATTACGTGTTTAACACTAGCAATGAAAAACATCACATAGGCGAGACCATTTCACATTATCCAAACCCTAAATGGACTTGCAACAGTGAAGAAACAGCCATACTAGAAAGCAGCCGAACATTATTATATTATAACCAAAATAGTTGTGAAATTAGCAATGAATCAGGCATTTTTTTCTAGCTAGAATTCATCATACAAGCAAAAAAAACTAAACAAAAATGGAGCCACTGAAATGTCATAGTGGGCTTTAAAGCAAAACATAATTCTCCAAAAGCAGTTGGCAGCTCCTGTGAAGCGCCCTGAAAGTATTGGGATTCGGTGTCTTGCTCAAGGACACTACAACATGCGGACTGGCGGGCTTGAAGCGCTGACTTGATGATTGGGAGACGACGAAGAGCTTTGCTTATCGCAAGCGATGAAAAGCTATTTATTTAAAGATTAACTTATAAAAAATGTGTATTTTAGTCCCTTGAGTGGCCGGATTTTAACCCAGTCCCTTAGGGGTAACAAGCCAATGTACCTTTAGTTCAAGTTCAAACAGCTTCAGCTGAGTAAGGGAGCCGACTCAATCGATAGATGAGATCGAAAAGATAAAAGTGAAGGGGGACAAACTGCTCAGATAAATAACAAGTAATGGACTTTAGAAAGATTTAAGAGAATTAAAAGGTCAGACAATTAAAAAGGATCTATGGACCATTGAAGAGATGGATTGCAGAGGGAGTGAATGACTTAGCAGAGCTCCCCATTTATCTGCCGGTCCCGAGCCCAGATAGATGGGGAGGGTTGTGTCAGGAAGGGCGTCCCACGTAAAACCGGTGCCAAATCAATATGTGGAACACGAAACTGATTTCCAAACTGCATCGGTCGGGGCCCGGGTTAACAACCGCCGCCACTGGCTATGTTAAACAGCAGGGAGCCGGCGGGAACTATGCTACTGTTGGTGGAAGAAAAAGAAGATTGAGAGGGGGAGACGTGCCAGGAGAAAGTGAGAGATGAGGAAAGGCGGTAGTATAGGGGTGAGAGTAGGACCTTTAAAGGTTGGCACAATAACAGGAAAAGGTAGAGAGCTAGCTGATAGGATAGAGAAAGAAGGTAGATATACTGTGTGTCCAAGAGACCAGGTGGAAAGGCAGCAAGGCTAGACGCATCTTCGGAAGATGCAAGCTGTTTTTTTTATATTTTTATCTAGTGGATATGAGGAGAAATGGGGGAAGAGTGATTCTGGGGGGGGGGATTTGAGCGCAAGATGGAAGTAGTACTTTGAAGAACCAATGAACGAGGAAAATAAGAAAGAGAGAGAGAGAGAGAGAGAGAGGGGCGGAGGATGTGAGAGTGCAAATCAGGAAGTTCAAATGAATAGTATTGATGAAGTGAGAGTAGCGTTGAAGAAGATGAGGAGTCAGGACCTGATCCGTGGCGATAAAAAGTGCTATTCTTCTAAACAAACATAAAAAAAAAACTTTTAGCTGGAAGTACACAAATAGTACTTAGTTATGAATATTATATTACATTTATTGAGAGACAAACCTGCTATAGGACTAGTTCCTGTGATGTCATAGCCAGTTTGTACGCCACTTGTTTACGTTTAGTTGGAGGCGTACATATGGCTTTTATTATGGTTAATGTCAGAGTAAGGGCATGGCAGAAGAATTAGCCACTGACATTTCAGCTACCCTTTTCTGTTACGTGACCTTTATCGTAGTTTGTCATGGAGACGGGAGGCTGCTGGATGAGCGACAACACACGGTGAAAGGCAAGTGATCACATCGCCGTTACTCTGACTCCGCTCTTCCTCTCTGACTAATCTTGTGTCTTCTGACTTCTAATCCCTGTATCCAATACACTTCCAGCCCTCTTTCATTCTCTTTCCTGACCTTTGATACCTTCATTAGTTACTTACTTCCTTCACTCCACTATAAGAATAACAGAACATCTGATTGGACCTCGGGGGAAGTCGTTCTGTCTTGTTCCAGGTTTATAGACTCAAAAAAGAACAGTGGTTTGTGTTTTTCCTTCACCATACTCCCTCTCACTGTCCCATCGTCAACAAACATATCCCTCCAAAGCGTGCATTCTATCACTCAGCTTGCTAGTGTTTAGTGTGCATTTGTTAATTTCTCTTCCATCCCAGTGAAATAATTCATAATGATGATGTCATTACATTCAATATCTGTGATATCATGGGATTGCCAGCGCCGCACCCGCCGCAGATCCTTCGTGTTAGCGCAATAACTCAAAATATATTTAATGTATCATTTTCCTATTCTATACGCACATAGACCTTGGTGCGAGGAAGAAATGGAGTGATTTTAGGGAGAGGTTGGTTGTATATTTCCAACACAAGGGGGATGTTAATCTCCAAAAGTATTTGGGCCATCATGCCTCAACCATTGTTCGTATCTAATCCATATTTGGTGCATATGAATCGACTCGAGGAGATCTATCTTGTGTAAATCCTTATTTTACTCTAATAATTCATGTTTCACACACTAGAGGGAGCTCAATCAGGGGGATTACTGAATATAATTATTATTAATCAGTAATATTGTTGTAATAGCACGTTTCCTGATCCCTGAGAAATAACATTTCGTGCACCTTTGTACGGTTTATGTGCTCGAATGGCAACAGACAACGTTGAAGTTGAACCTAAACCCAGTTTGTAACCATGACAACGGAAAAATAAGCAGCTACAAATCCATGAATTACAACGGTGTGCCACTCGAGTGTTGTGTGTTTCATCAACGCATTTTGAGTGATGCTCGAGAATCGACCGGCTCCTCCACCCCACCTCCTCAGTTTGTGGGTAGAATAGAAAACAAAGAATCAGTCAACAGAAGCAACAACATGAAAGGCCGCCGCCACCCGAGGAAGCGCTGTCGCTCGGTGTCCTCAAAGCTGGTTAACTTCGGCGGGGGTGGCGAGAAGCCATGATGCAGCCACTCATGCACATAATGGACTCTTTTCTCTCTGACCTCCTCCCAACACTCTATACTTCTCTCTCTTCATGTGCTCTTTGATCTGTTGTTCCATTTTCTCCCAGCTGTCCCTCTCCATTCATCTCTTCTCCACATTTCCCACCGGTGGTTTTGTGATTCTTCACTTTCTCTTCATCTCTCTCCACCGCTCTCACTTTTGGCCCTGGTTTAAGAGCCTTATTTTGCCATCCATCTTCCCTTTCACTCCATCTGTCATTTCCCATGTAGCTGACTGACAGGCGGGATCATACGCCCTGGAGGAGGGTTTATAACCTCTGGTGGAGGGGTGAGAGGTCTCAGAGGGGTGATGTCTCCGGGCAGTGCACTAGTGAATGTGTACCAGAAGTGAGACGGTGCTCAGCCACGTGAACTGAGGCTTGAGCAGGTACCAGTATTCTTACCTCAGGGTTTCTAATCCAGCACCACTACTTGTGTGTGTGTGTGTGTGTGTGTGTGTGTGTGTTTGTGTGTGTGTGTGTGTGTACCTTGTAGTCAGAAAGTATTAGGATATCTTCTGATGGGTCAGGTCCAGCATTGGAACCAGGGGTGCCCCCTAGCTGAATTTGTACACTAAGCAGATGAATAGGTATGAATAGGGCTGGAGGTGTATGCTTTAATAAAAAAATTTAACTTAACAAACTTGTTCACTAGTTCGTATTTTAATTTGGCGAACACAAAATTTAAACATAATAAGGTAATATTGTTTTTAAAAAATAACAATCATCTTATCCTTATAATTACTCATTTAATAGGATGTAATTAATAATAATGATAGTTAATATTAACTGGCCTACGTTGTTGCCCATGACAGCACAGGTATGACCCCGAAAAGCCCCTAATCCCCTGCAATGTACAGGCAATTCCCCTGATTGAACAATTCCTATGTGAACTCATTGTGTTTGAAAGACAGAAGACGCCCCTAATGATTAGAATATGAACTATTAGAATATATATATATATATATATATATATATCAATAGATCTATATATATATATAGATCTATATATCAATAGATATATATCGATTTATATGCACCAAATTTGAACTAAATCGGACCAACGGTTGAGAAATGATTGCCTGGAAGCTTTTGGAGATACAGCTCCCCCTAGTGGTGATGATTGTTATTGTTGCTATCATTGTATTTTTCACTCTCTCTAGAGCTGTGATGGATAGGTGAGGAGAATTATGCAAATGAATTAAGTTGTTGTTTAAGACTTTCATTTCAAAAGATCTGCAAGTGAAGCTCAAGCTTTTTTTTTCCTATTACGTCTGCTCTCTCTCTGTCTCTCTCTGATGTATGACTTTTAAGACCAATAAAGTTTCAGCTGCTGGTTTCATTTGCAGGTATAACTCTCAACAGTCAACTGGAAGTGTCATTCTAATGGAGGCAACAAGGCTGCTGGGTATCTTTTCACTGCAACTGGCAAGTACTGCAGCAATCTCCATCTTTAAATGCACTGTTTCAGCCCCTCCCATCCATTTTTCTTTTAAATAACTGCCTATCCTGTGCAGAATAAGTGTTCACAGTGTTCACAGTGTTGGGATGGGCTGATCTGACGTTACTCAAGAGGTGAAGGACAATCTCAGTCCAAACATATAGAAAGAGAAGAAACCATCCGAGCTCAGAGGGAGTCACAGAATCATCTATATTGCATGTTTTTAGATTGTGAAAGGAGGCTGGAGCACCCCAAGGCAACCCACGCAGACACGGGGAGTAGCTACATATAATCTTCACACGGAAAAGCACCAGTTCCTGGGGTGGACTCAAACCCATCAACTTCTCGCTGTGAGGCAACGGACCGAACGTGACTTCAGAAGAAAAAAGAAGCACGTGGGACAATCGACGTGTTATAAAGGCACTTTTGTCGTTGCCATACTTCCACAAGCTGCTATTCTTCTTCTTCTTCAATAATCCACCTGGCTCGTGATTCGGGAATGTTTGGGTTCGTGCTCATGATGGTCATGACGCGACCCGGCCCGCTGGCTCTCATTGGATATTGCGGGTATTCCATCAGAGGCAGCCCGATCATTCGAGATCGCGGAGGCTCTGACTCGATCTGGGAGGCTGTGACTCATCGGGGGCAGTAAAATGATCTTATCGAGACCACACACTTGAGAATTTATTGGACTTACAGTTGGTTGAGCCAACTGTAAGTCTCAAATCGGGCCATTCTCGGCAAATGGGGCATTTTATCCTCTAGTGTGTAGCTAGCTTTAGTGCCATCTCGCAATTTAATTTTATGTGATGAGCAGATCGTACATCTATCATACGTTCCACTATGGGCCAGAAACCTTCTTGGTTGCCCTGTCTGTCAGATGAGAACAAGGACTTGAACATAGTTGTGGACTACATTCATGAGAGAAATTAAATCAGAAAGTTAAGAGTCACAGGATCAGAACTTACCATTCTGCTGATATTAGCATCGATTTTTTTTTCTTTTGCATAAAGTATTAAAAAAGTGACTCGTGCACAACTGACGCGTGTCATTTTTTTTTGCATATAATGCAACATTATCGAACCGGTCTGGGCTTAAGAGTCTTGTTTCAGAAGCTACATTGTAACGCTGAGCATTTTGGTGTCATCACAGCCCTTTAGGCGTTTAGGTTTCTCGCACCGCTAATCCCTGGGTTTTTGCATAATCACCGGCCCGAAGGAAGTCTTACTCCAGTGGTTTGTGAATTTTGAACAGATTCCATAAATTGCAGTGCTGTAAAGAGGCTCATTGGGCAGCAGCTCTCAGAGTCAATCCCATTTCATTTCATGTCTCCCTTTACCTTGAGATTCCTGTCAGCGTCCAGCCAGTTACCGGGCCTGCTGCCCAGCCTATCGAGCATTTTGTTCTGTCATGGCTTATAAACACGTGAGCCTGTTCAGTGCATTTACAGCGCTGATGTGATACTCACAAAGTGGGAGAGGAAAAGCCTCCGCAAGGAGGAGAAATGATCCTCCCCATCAGTAAATGTATTTACAGCGAAGTGGAACTGAACTGAAGAAATGAGAAACAAATTAAAACCATTTAGCTCCGAATTCCCCTTCAGTTACACAAATCTACCCGCTACAACGCTGATGTCCTCCCTCTCTCTCCCCCTCCCTCTCTCCCTCCCTCTCTCTCTCTTCCTCTCTCTCATCCCCTCTCCCGCCTTCTCTCTCTTCCTCTCTCTCCCCTCTCTCTCTCCCCTTTCACTCCTTCTCCCTCTCTCTCCCCTCTCTCCCTCCTTCTCTCTCTCTCTCTTGCTCTCTCTCTCTTCCTCTCTCTCCCCCTCTCTCCTTCCCTCCCTCCCTCTCTCACTCTCTCTCGCTCTCCCTCACTCTCTCTCTTTCTCTCTCTCTCTCTCTCTCCCTCACTCTCTCTCTCTCTCTCCCTTTCTCTTTCTCTCTCTCTCCCTCTCTCTATCTCCCCCATTCCTCTCCCTCTCTCTATCTGCCCTGCCCCTCTCCCTCCCCCCTCTCTCCCTCTCTCTTTCTCTCTCTCCCACTCTACCCCTTTCTCTCTCTCTTCGTCCACTTCTCAGCTTTCATTCTTTATTCTTCGAGCGCCCTGAAGTTCTACCGGCCTTCTAAATTTGCTCATCCCAGCCTCTAAGGGAGATGAGGCTGGGATGAGCACAGGTGTGAACATCAGGGTTGAAACAATCACTGTGGTCAAAGTGGAGACAGTTTCAGTTGATATTCATGCTGTCAGGTTAAACTACATTTATCTGAAGTCATTGCAGCCATTCTTGAATAATAGTGATAAACAGCGAGGACTGAATATTCAATAATCTTATGTTTTTAGCCTACAGTGTCCGAAACATGCTGAATCCACTTTTAGATAAACACGATCCTGTATGTAAGCGGAAGAGAGAGGTGTAATACGTTTTAAAAGTGTGATCACAACACACCCACAGAGGCACAGAGGCTCTTGACAGGATGTCCCTGTGGGTCCCCACCTCCAGATATCATAGACCCAATATCCTCTCTCAAACGGTTCAGCTTTCACAAACAGACACCCACACACTCCCCAAATACACATCCAGTATGTTTGATACACAACAGCCACACACACACTCTAACGCGTATGCATGCGTTATATATATATATATATATATCTTTTATCTTTTAAAAAAAAATTATTATTAAGGGTGCTACATTCTGAATCAGGAACCAGGACTCCAAATTGATGAATAAGATTTCCCTCTAGGCCCAGAATTCAACCTTTCCGTGACATCATCGGCAGTAAAAGACATAAAGAAGCATCACTACTTAACCGACTTTTTATGTCACCTGAGGTGGAATCTGCTGGATTCATGCCTGGATGGAAAAGCGCTGAGATTCAGTAACACAAACTATCATTCCAGTATCCATCACTGTCTCCAACTTAAACACAATTACCGTCTCCTACTTTAGGAGCACAAGGAACACCGGAGCAACAAACATACAGGACACCATGCATGGAATCACTGGAAGAGTGAATGAGCAGGGAAATCATCCCTTTATTGAATCGGAAGATATTAAATCTGCCCCATATTGTCTTTTCACTGTCGACAGCTGATGGAGAATTAATGGCCAGCGGTGGATTTCTTTTACACATTAGGCTGCTGCAGGACATGGAAACCCCTTTTAATTAAACTACACGGATAGATAGATAGAAAGTTTCTATAGCCGCCCAGGATATCTTAGCAGGTAATTTTAAATCCAGAGATGTCTGCATAGTAATGAAATGATGTCACCATATCCCCCAGAAGGGGAAAACATTAGCAGGAGGTCGGTTCTCACTCGCTTAATTTAATATTGCCATGTTTGCCTTTCGCTCGAAAAACATTTTGTGAAAAATGAGCGGAACAGCAGCCAACAGGAGGAAACCTGAGACAAACAGACATTCAGCATCAATTACAGCATCACTGTCAGACGCCATCTGTCACATAAAAACTGTGGATGAGGCGGCCAGCCTCGTTTGGATCAACTGCAAGAGAATTTAATGAATGTAAATTATCACTGGGAGAAATTCCAACTCATTCTGGAGTCTTTTTTAAAAGTGTCTATTTTCGAGGTATAGTCTGAAAGGGGCTGTTATTTGTGCAGACAGAGCCGACGAGGATCTGGGTTACCCTGCAGCACAGCCATCACACATGAAGGGCTGGAGCGCACGCCGGAGAAGAAGCCCTGGCGATCATCTCGGCCGACCTCGGGGATCCTTACAGGGTGTTGGTTCATGTGCTTTGACCAGAATCCTGCTGTGTGTCCAGTCATTATGGGGGATGTACAAACAAGACGGCTGAACGCACAGGCAGTTTATCTCCCTCGATCAAGCTCATCGCCGCACTTATCCATTGTAAAATCTTTACTGTACTTTACTTTAACTTAGAAATGAACTAGGTCTATGTTGTTTCCCCAACAAGGAAGGGTTTATTCCCATAAAAAGCCCTGCTTTCTTGCGTAGTACAAGCAATCCCCCTGATTGAGCTCCTCAAATTACAAGCAAAGTTATGTCTGGGAAAAAAAGGGGGGGAAAAAGCGCCCCCTAGTGAGTAAAATATGGACTATTTGACTAAAATATGTCTAAAATTTGATATATGCAAGATAGATCTCCTCGAGGTGATTCATTGCACCAAATTTGGACTATGTCACTGATGAGAAATTATGGCCTGAAAATGTTTGGAAACTAGAAAAAGCACAAGAGAGAGCAAAGTAGACTCCAACAAACTCTCTGAATATGACTCAAATACTCCGTAGCCGCTCATCTCCTGCACCTTCCACTTCAGCGTCCCTGTTCAGCTCACTGAGCCCCCTAATGCAAAAAATGTAAATTAGAATTACAGTAAAACAGCGTCAAATGGCAACTGTAAGATATATCTTTTTATTAATTTTCTTTGCAGTAAGTTAAAGTAATGTCTCCTACATGGTCGCCAGACTTTTTACGGTGATTTTTTTAATTCATTTTATTTTATTTTAATTTTTTTAATTGATAACAGCAGGTAAAAATCCCCAAAATTGTGGATGCTTTTGATTTGCTTTGCTTTTTGGTTCCTTCTCGATAATAATAGCAGAATCATCGTTGATGCTGCTGGATCCCACCAATACGAGAATATTTTTGCAGTGCAGAATCAGCGCTCCAACAGTCCCAGCCGCTCTCTCTGCTGTCTATTAGACTCCATAACGCGTCTGGAGATGTCGACAAATGTAAAAGATTCTGTTAACCTACCCAGGCAGAGCTAAGAGAGGAGCAGTGATGGACGACCCTGACTTTTTGTTCCGCTTGACTTTTTTCCTTCTGTCTTTTTCAATTGAACTCTGATTTTTACCCTCGTCTGTTCCTTTGTTCCTCTCTTTCAAACTCAATTCCTCTTTCGCTCCGTCTTCTGTCAGGTTGCAGAATTAAAGTCGGAGTTGGAGGTGAACAACTTGCCAGTCTCTGGCGGCAAAGACGACTTGATTGAGCGTCTGTTGACCCACCAGGAGCTGAGAGGAGGCGCCGGCACTAACTCCCCTCCAACAGCAGGGGGTACCACCGGGCCGGGGGCTGAAGGAGCAGGAGAATCCTCCAATACTGCTGCAGCCGCCAGCAACCATATAATAATCAGTCATAGGAGACGTCTCTGACCGGTAGGTCAGGCTACAATCAGAAAAATGGACTTTTAGTCCCTCTAATGTGGGACTGTGAAATAAATCACTGCTTCACTTCTTTATTCAAGCGTTCAAGAATAATGCCTCGTCTTTTTACCTCCACCTTAAAGAAATAAAAATACATAACATCATTCAAATTAGCTTTGAAAGCTCTCTTCAGTTCCCGTCTTTTTCCCCCGGCTTGTGACCCCAGTGACCTCTGAGGTAACAGTCTGAATCGTTTTGTTGCTGTAACAGAGAGTTAAATTATACCGTGTTACCGGAAATGTACTGAAACCTGGCATCTTGAACATGAGAGCAGAGTCACTGACTTAAACCTAATATGCTAAGCTAATGTCACATCATGTTCAGTTTTATAAAAACATGATGTAAAAAACGTAACTTGTTCTTCTTCTTGTTCTTCTTTGGGCTGTTCCCTTTAGGGGTCTCCACAGCCAATCATCTGTCTCCATCTTCCTCTGTCACCCCAACCGACTGCATGTCCTCTCTCACCACATCCAGACACCTCCTCATTGGTCCTCCTCCTGCCTGCTGCTCCATCTCCAGCATCCTTCTACCAGTAGATCCACTATCCCTCCTCTTCACGGGTCAGAACCGTCTCAGTCTGTCCTCTCTGACTTTGTCTCTAAGACGTCTAACCTGGACTGTCCCTCTGATGTCCTCCTTTCTAATCCTGTCCCTCCTCCTCACTCCCAGGGAACATCTGAACATCTTCAGCTCTGCCTCCTGTCTTCTGGTCAGAGCCTCCGTCTCTAAACCATCTAGCAGAGCTGCTCTCACCACCATCTTGGAAACCTTTCCCTTCACTCCTGCTGCTCCTCTTCTGTCACAGATAACTCCTGACAATCATCTCCACCCTCTCCACCTTGCCTGCACTCACTTCTTCACCTCTTTTCCATACATTGTGGTGATATTTCAACAGTGTGTTCATTGAGTGTAAATAAGTATTTAAAGTCATGAATTAAAACTTAATGGTGTCTCAGAAATGATGCACCAAATGGTGTGTCTCAAATTTAGTCCAAATTTGGTGCAAATGCATCGACCAAGGAGACATATCTCGTATGAATCATATTCTATTCACTAGGGGGAGCTTTTCACTTCCGGTTTAATTTTGGGAGATCAATCAGCGCGATTGTGAAACGTAATTGGGTATTCTTTAACTGTAAAGACTTTCATTTTCCAAAAGCAAAACAGTGTTTTGCTTTTGGAACGGTTTGGAACGGTTTAGAAATAAGGTCCTGGACATTTTTGGAGCTAGAGCTCCCCCTTGCGTCAGAACAATCCAAACAAACTTTCCCAAAATCGATGCAGTTCTTTCCAGCACCAAAGTCTATTGAGGGTATAAAGTATGAAAATGATCCATGAAAGTTTTTGAGGTATGTCCGGAAAACAGTGTTTTTCCTTAAAAAAAACAGCAGAGCTCCCCCTGGTGAGTAAGATGTGAACTTTTAGAGTACAATATGATGAATACAAGACAGATATCCTTGGGCCGATTCACATGCATCAAATTTGGACAAAATCGGACTGATGTTATGAGAATTTGGGCAACACAGCGGATTGGGGGGCTTTAGAGTTTTTCACTCCTAAACATATGGAATCAGCCACAGCACTTCCTCCAACTCTTGTTGGATGAGGAAAATACACTGCTTTGTTCTTTAAAAATAGGCCAAATGGTTAGTGGAACAGTGGGTCGAAACTCCATATAGGCAAGTTTAAACTCGGAGTTGAAAGACAGCAGCTCCAGTGAGTCTGATAACAGAAGACGATGATGAAGGACGCTGCTTCAGCCCCTGACAGCGGTCTTTGATAAGAGTCTATTACACTATCGCAATGCTCATTATTATTGCTTTGCTAATTACTCCGACAACAGCCCTCATTACAACAATTTCAGTTGTTAAGCGAGGAGGAACAAAGACTCCATCATAACTTAGCTCATTACGGCATCTGTCAGTGTGCAGATTGCACATATTGCAACTGTCAGCAGTTTTCTGGATCTTTTACCGCCGTTGTGATTCTGCGGCTGCAGCCTTTAGAGTAAATGGCTTTTAAATGGATGATCGAAATCCTTGTATGAATGTTAAATTACCAAACAAATTGAAGGACACTGATAGATGAATTCATAAGTTGTCCGGCTCGGAACCACTTTACAATAAGACTACCTTTGTGAAGGATTTATAAATGGCTTATAACTAGGCTATAGATTAGGTTGTAAACACTTTATATGTCATTAGTTAATATTTATGAACCGCCTGTAACACAGCTTACAATCTGTCAACGTGGGTCACTATTTGGCAATACAAAGTTAGCACTACAGATAAGTGTGCTCACTATTTGGCGAGCACCAGGTCTCTTAAACCCTTTATATCTAATGAGTTATAGCAGCTAATCAATCATTTGTAAATCGGTTACAACTTAACACTTTAATGTTTCACCAAGAAAAAGAAATACGGTAAAATGATCTGTTTGCATGGGTTTTTCTTTCATGTGGCGTCCCCCAGGGTTCCATCTCCGGCCCCTTACTTTTTTCACATATACATGCTCAGTCACATTTTAAACAAGTTCAGGCAAGACGCAAACATTTTTTCAAATTTTCAAAGAAAAAGAGACTCAAACTGTGTTCAACCAAACAGTTGAGCAGGAAATTAGAGTGTTGATTACTAAACAATACATAAGTCACTTATAAATCCTTTATGAGGGGAGTTTTATTGTAAAGTGGAATCCTAAGCTCTCTCTGATTGTTCTGTCCCAGTAAGTCGCTCCACTCTTCAGGTATTTGCACACCAGCTTCTGCAGGAAGCTCCTGAGCACCTGTGTGTGTCAGACCTGGAGCTGGACCACCTCAATTCCCATCCTTCAGCCTCTTCCCTTCCACTCTCCAGACTCAAGCTACCTCTACCCAACTTTGATGCCCCACTGTTGGCCCCCTTCAATGCAGCCAGAGCTTAAGAATCTTCCCACCGGCAGAGAAGAGAGGCAACGCCTCGATGATAGTGCGAGTGGATTCCTGGAGGATTTTCTAGAGCGCACCACTGCTGAGCATCTCCTGGGGGTTGGGCCAGGTGACCTATTGACTCAGATCGATGACCCTCTGTCCTCAACCCATGTACACTCTGAACATCCTGGACCATCCCTCATCTCCAGCATGGCAGCGGAAGGAGAACATGGATTAGTTGGTTCTAAGGAGGGACAGTCGAGAATACCAAAAAAAGACCCACATACTACCCCTAGTGTCTTTTCTCCGGACTTCCTGGACAGGTATGAGCGGCAGATGAACTGGGACTACTTCCTAGAGTCTTCAGCGGTCCAGTGTAAGACTTGGTTTCATGCACTAACACAGTTACACACATGCACACAAACATGTGGTGGATTTTTGAGGTTTCAGGATCAAATTAGGAAGATGGGGCAGATGGTGAAAAGGAAGATTCTTCTCCAGATAGCTGTTCTTTTATTCTTTAAAATAGTTCTCTAAAAAACATCTGAGGGAAGTTTTAGGAATTGGTCCAAAAAAAAGGTCGTTAAAAAGTTTTTAACTGATCAATGAACCGGTCCTTCATCCTTTAATGTCCTGCTCAACTGTTTGGTTGAGCTCATTTGAACCTCAATTTCTTATTGAGAAATGTGACTTAACCCCGTTTATAATCTCAACCAGTGGCAGCATGTATATGCTAAAGAATAAGGGGCCGAGGATGGAGCCCTGGGGGACACCACATGCCAAAGGGGCAACCGGCCAAGGAGGCATTACCCAAGGCTATTGAGAAAGTCCTATTCAATATGTAAGTTTTCTTTTTGGCATGTTAAAGCATGTGAGGACTTATTTAATGGAAATGTGTAACTTGATTCAACCAAAAAGAAAAAGTCTAAAAAGGGTCAAAAAAAATTCTAAAAACATTCTTTACCAAATAATTGAGCTAAACTAATTAAAATGTACTATGTTCCATGAAATGTAAAATGTTTTCATGAAATAATTGTATGAATCCAATTTTTTTTTCCTTGTTTAAAAACATGATTTTGCTAAACGATTTTTCATTTTATGGTCTATTAAGAGTGTGTAAGATATAGTTTGTTTTTCTTGATAAGGATATTAAAGGGTTAATGTATTAATGACTATCATCTTACTTTGTCACAGAACATATTTTTCATTGTTGAAGAAATAGAACTCTCTATTCATGTTATGTTGTGTCATGTGATACGTTTTTTTTTTTGTTTGTTTTATTCATGGGTTTCCAATTATCCGTAAAAGATATAAAACACGTGTGCGAATGTGAACACAATCTGGCCTCACGACGTAAAGTTCTAACGCTCTCTAGTTGCATCCACCAATGTTAGCTCACAGTAACATTAGAAAAAAGCTGAAGTCGTCTAAACATCTGAGTCATCTGAGGGCTCCACAGACGACTGACACATTTGAAAAACGACTTAAAACTTTCCTTTTTAGCAGAACCTATAACTTTAATTAACATTGCTGCTTTTTGGTCAGGTTTTTATATAGTTATTATTTTTATTTTTAATTGATGCTTTTATCTGCTTTTACCTTGTAGCACTTTGAGATTTGATCCAAATGTGAAGTGCATTATAAATTAAATGTATTATTATTATATTATTAAACACCTAAGCATTCAGCAAAGTTAAACATAGTTGTTGCTTAATGAGAGTTAAATAAGAAAATTGAATCTACCTTCATGTCTGAATGGATCATCTAAACTTTAGATGATCTTTAGATTAGATTAGCTTTAGATTAGCTTTAGATTCTAAAGCTAGAGCCAGCAGCCAGCTGGAGACGGCAAGACCATCAATGTAAAATAATAGTTTTAAACTATTAAACTTATCTTAATGTGAGAATACTGGTTTTAAAAAAAAAAGACACGCCAATTATGATTGTCTTTTTTATCGTTTTTGTATTGTATTATTTGGTTGAATCGTTATTATTTGTGTGATTTTATCCCCGAAAAGCCTCATTGTTCAGCAGTATCAGCAGAGTCATCAGCCACCACCACCCTAGGCAGAGGGAAGGGGGGTATTCCAATGCTGGTGCGCAGGGCAGGGGTCGATCTAGAGTCTGAGCACCAAAAATGAGAAAAGTCTGACTTTCTAATAGACTAATTAGCACACAATATCTGTTGGAATGAATTATTCATCTTTTCTTCATTTTATCTTCTTCTTTGATTGATATCCATTCAAATTTTTTTGTTCCTCTCCTTTACTGTATGACGAAAGGCTTTTCAGCACTCATTAGCTGCTTGGCAGATTTTCATGAAACCTGGAGGAGGGGAGGAACAGGTGAGAAAAAAAAGGAACCACGGAAACTTGAAGTCGATCCAGCTAGAGGCTTGGAGCCGTAATATTCTTTTCACTTTCTTCAATATTGTCAGAACCCTGAGGGCAGACAATTTCACAGCACGTGTATTGTTGGAATGTGGTTTAGCGTTTGCTTTGATTAAAAGGGAAGGTTGGACCTGGGTGGAGGCACTGACTGCTTTTCTATTTTATTGAAGACTTTTATTATGGTTTCAAGGGCGATGTTTTGTGAACATCTAAATACTATTTTCCACCTCCCTTCATGGCTTTGAGGCTTCTTCCGCCTGAGCGGACGCTTCCATGATGAGACCTGATTAAAGAAGTAACACCTGAAAAGGTCGCCTCTTCCATATTTGCACCACCCGTACCCCCTACGCCTCTGGTAATACAGAGGACCATCTCCCCGCACATGTTAATGCTAAAGATAAGTATGCAGCTGGACGAGCCGCCATCAAACAAACTCAGTCATCTGAGTGGTTAAAAACTAGGCTGTGAGGAGGAGGAGGAGGATGAAAGAACTTTTGTAATGCAAAAAAGTGAGCGGGTGGAGATCTGACTGACAGCTATTCTCTGAGAGGACACACACACACACACACACACACAAACACAGACACACACACAGAAATAAAAGCATGATGATGTTCCCACATGCCAGACTTGGTGGACATGCGAGGTAGGCGTGGAGGATTGGGTGATAACACCCCTTCATCATTAATGGAGGGGAGAACATGAGGACGCGGTAACATCTCATCCAGAGAGACCATCTCAGGCCTCCCACTGACGCCCATAAAAATGAGGGTGTGTGTGTGGGTGAATGTGTGTTCACCTGTAAACAGCTCACCAATCAAATTCTTTCCACAATCATGCAAAACCAGAGGTAAAAATGTTTTTTTTCGGGGATGCTGGTTGTTCTCCATCATTTGCTGCTCCTTCTTTAGCCCACCCTCCTATGATCCATCCATCACGGCCCGCTAAAGGATGCGAGGAACGATGGAAGTGAGGTTTGCTTCGGACGAGAAAGGGGTTACCGTCCTGAAAACATCACAACAGACTTATCCAATCAGATTTGAGGGATTGGTGTTGCTAGGCAGAGATAAGGTTAGATGTGGCTCACTGATTGGTTAAGACTTCATGTCCAGGATGTCATGTCAAGGTCATGGCCTTGTGTGTTTGTTTAGAAAGTGACAGGTGAACTAATCAATCACATTTTTGATTAATAGTGGGCGGGTCAGAAGAAATGCCTTCCTGAAGCCCGAAGCTAACTTGCTTGTAATCGACTCTAAATTTGAGCGGAGAAGTTAGCGCATCATGTCCGCGGCTACGGCAGATGAAACCGACGTGGAAGAAAGTGATGATACCAAAATGAATGACACACTCCGGCACTGGGGACATTTTGAAAAGCATTTCAATATGGATAATTAGCATAGCTACTATGCTAGCTAGCTAAACAAGATGGATCTCCTCAAGCATGTGCACCACATTTGGATGAAATCGGCTCAACGGTTGAGAAATTATTGCCAAGAAACGTTTGGAGCAAAGCTCCCCCTAGTGTCAGAAATATAGAACCAACCTTTCCCAAATTCAATCCAGTTCTTCCTCGCACTATGGTCTATGGTGGTATCAAGTTTGAAAATTGCCCATGAAATTGTTTTTGAGATATGTCTGCTAAACAGTGTTTTTTGTCAAAAATAATTTAAATAAATAAAAAAACAGCTCCCCCTAGTGAATAAATTGGGAGGTTTCGGTGTAAAATGTGATATATGGGAGATAGATCTCCTTGAGTCCATTCATATGCGATATATTTGGACTAAATCGAGCCGATTGTTGAAAAGTTATGTCAAAAAAACAGTGTTTTCCGTAAAAATCTCCCCCTAGAGAGTAAAATGTGAACTATTAAAGAAAAAGGTGATTTTATACAAAGTAGATTTCCTCTACTTGATTCATAGACACACAATTTGGACAATATCGGAGCAACGGTTGACAAATGATGGCTGAAAACATTTGGAGATAAAAGTCCCCCTAGTGTCGGAAACATACAACCCACATTCACCAGAATCACTCCAGTTCTTCCTCGCACTAAGGTTAATTCGGTATCAAATCTGAAAATGATCCATTTAACGGTACTTTTCGGGGATATCATAACGGTTATTTGAGATGTGTGTGATGCCCATCTGCATCCTTGATGGTTTCAGGGTGTTTGGAGATGATGTCTATCCCTCGTAGATGTTTTACCGTTTTAAGACAAACATTACTGTCAGCATATTATTATGGGCTGGTTACGTAGTCTGACAACAGCCCGTAGTCAAAGTGTTACGGTGAAGTTGTCTGAGAGCAGCTTAATCTTAGAGTACGGCGCCGAAGGCCCGGGTGGGAAACCCACGGCACGCCTCTACGGTGTGTAACCGCATCGACGCGGCTGCTTTAAAATGAACTCCAGCCTTAAAGGTCTGAAGTCTGAGTTCAGATGTTCGTCTGTTTTCATTGGCTTTGAGCAGCTTCTGCTTTTGTCCGCCAGCTCAGAAAAATAAGCTCCTCTTGTGCAGATGTTGTATGAGGCATCCATGTTTGACCCAAGAACCAACATCTGCAACATTGTGGTCCGCTTTGTCCTTTTATCCCCCTCTCTGTGACAGGAACAGTTCCACCGCTGGCAGGAGGGTTGGATCAGGGATACAAACATGACATCACATCTTATGACAATACACACACTCACACACACACACATACTATAACTCTCTCACAAACACACACTCTCACATAGACTCATTAACTCACACATAAACACACACAAACACACACACTCACACACACACACACACATACTATAACTCTCTCACAAACACACACTCTCACATAGACTCATTAACTCACACATAAACACACACAAACACACACACACATATTTAACTCTCTCACAAACACACACAAGCAAACACCCACACACTCAACCACAAACACACACACTCACATGAACTCATTAACTTACACACGTACACACACACACACTCACACACACATACACACACACAGACACAATCACACACACACACACACAGACCCACACAGACACACAGACACACAGACACACAGACACACACACACACAGACACACACACACACACACACACACTCACACACACACTCACACACACATACACACACACACAGCCCCTTAAATCTAGCGCTGTAATGTTGGAATGAGCTTAGAGGGAGTTTTGCCATCAGGCCGCCTGAAGTAACTCAGCAGAAGCTTTGATGCATCTTCGAATAACAGT
Organism: Lophius piscatorius; assembly: GCA_009660295.1. NCBI lineage: Eukaryota > Metazoa > Chordata > Actinopteri > Lophiiformes > Lophiidae > Lophius > Lophius piscatorius. The sequence continues at coordinate 76,467 of VRLP01002530.1, forward strand.
GGGGGGTCTGTTTGTGATGTGAGAAGTATGTTGGTAATGGCAAACACACACACACACACACACACACAGAAAAACACAGGAGTACACAAACACACATATGTACTTAAAGAACTCCTGCAGGCAGAAAGAAGCAGTTACCTCTCAGGATGAGGCACGAGAGTGATTAACTTTCAAAATAGAAATAAATACAAAGGAAGTAATTTTAGATTGTTTATGCTGGCATTATCTTTCCTGTAATAGGTCGCCACCATGTTGTGTACTTCAGCACACACTGTACACTTCCCACACTGATGACGATGATGAGAGAAGTCTTTCAAATGAAACCTCCTCATACATTACTCATCATGGAACAACAGATATGAAGTAGATCATTATTCTAATGCCAACAAGCCATCACTTTAAAAAAAACAACTGTTATTCTAAAGTTTGAATTTCATTTGTTGAAAAAAATTGATTAAAATAATATTTATGTGTGGTTTGATTTTGAAGGTTTGACATGAAATGGCCAAAGATAAAAAAAACAAACACCTGATGCTTGTCATGCTTTGTGCCTCTATAACCCGAACTAGGCTGTCGTCCCCGACAACAAGGGTATATCCCCTGAGAGCCCCCAATCCCCCTGCATTGAACTCCTCAAATTAAATGTAAAGTTATGTCCTCAGTATCTTTAGTTAAAACAAACTAAAAAAAACCTCCACGAATTCATTAAAATATGAACTACAAAGCAGTAGAATATTATATTTACAGGATAGAACTCCTTGAGTCCATTCATATTTTCTCAGTGACTAAATCAGACATGTTTTAGAATATTAGAAATTAAGGTCCTAGAACTAGAACCGATTAATGTCAAGATCAATCCAGTTCTTCCTCACACTGAGGTCTAAGAGTGTATACAATTTGATGTCTCAGCAGAGTCATCGGCCGCCGCCACCACCACCAAACAGCGTTGAAAAAAAATAAATTCCATGACACAATGTTGGATGGTGGTTGTTTTATTTGATTGAATCTAAATCTGATGTGATAGAAATAATCCATACTCTAATTTTGGGGGATGAATTAGCCAAACAAGTTATTGACTTGAGTAGGATGTACAGTCAGGAAACAAACAAACAAACAAACAAAAAAGAGTATGTTCTTCTGAATATAAGGTTGATTTGAGACATGGTGACACCTCCGTCATACTCCAGCGTTGGCTGCTGCCTGCTGATGTTTACACAAGCGTCATCCTTTGAAGGAACAGAAGGAATAAAAGCATCGAGGACAGAGAAGAAGGTGTGTGGAGGGAGCTGTCGGAAAGGGAGATGAAAACGAGGGCTGAGGAGAATATAATGCGAAATGAAGTGTATTCTCAGGAAGAAGTCCAAGGTCGAAGCCGAATCACATCAGACGACTGATTCTACGCTAAACCTGGACGGCTCCGGTGGAAAAACCTGCAGTGATGAAATGTTCGTCCTGAACACACAGATCTGAAACTCCGGCACAGAGAGTTGAACAGAGAGGAAGGCTGAAAGAAACCGTCAGACGAACGCTTTTTTGTTTATTTTTCAATACCATAACTGAATCAGATTTCAGTAATATACTAATTATGAGAAACTTTCGCAATAATACTTTTATATAATATAATAATAATGCTACAATTTTAGGCACCATTCATTCATAAAATATGGATTAGACCCACTCTGTCGTCCTTGACAGAAAGTCCCCGATCCCCTGCATCATACAAAGAATCCCCCGGGTTAAACTCCTGAAATAAATAAGGAACTTAAATCCACAATTATTTTTTTTTGTAAAAAAGTTAAAAAACAAAATTCTGTAGAATGTGCGTAAAATATGAACTATTACAGTGAAATTTAAATATGATATGCAAGACAAATCTCCTCAAGTCGATTAATATGCCAAAAAAAATTCCCCCTAGTGTCAGGAATGTAAAACCAACCTTAACCAAAATCAATCCAGTTCTTCCTCGCTCTGAGGTCTATGTGGGTATAAAATTTGAAAATGAGCCATGAAATAGTTTTAAATTCTATCAAGGAATCAGTTTTTTTTTCTATTCCCCCAATGAGTAAAATATGAACTATTAAAATAAAATATTATCCAAAGAAGCTAAATATCCACAAGTCGATTCATACGCACCAAATTTGGATGAAGTCGGACCAACAATTGTGAAATTATGGTCCGGAAACTCCTGTTCTTCCTCTCACTGAGGTCTATTTGGGTATAAATGTTGTAAATGATCCGTAAGATAGTTTTTCAGTTATCTTGGTAACACAAAGGATCTGCTGCGGATGCCGCGGCGGTGACGGAGACGGTGATGATTCCATGATATCCCCGACTTTTCGAGGATTACAATACAAAGAATCCCACCTCAGAGATCAGCGACTGTCTTCAGCTCCTGATTCAAACGTTCAACCTGAATCAACACGAAACGATTAAATCAAATTTCTTCATTTTTTGTGCGCTCACTCTCCTAGCGCTCATAAAACCAATTCCATATAATATACGTTTTCTGTGTCATTTCTAAAGAAACAAACCTGTTCTGAAAGTAGGAGAAGTAAAAAGTTCCGAGTTTCTTTCAGTATTTTGACTTCATTACTTCCCATCTCCCTGTCTTGGGCTCCAGCTAGACCGGAGTTCAGAATCCGACAAAGACAAAGTATGAGAGCGGAGAGACGACACAGAGAATCTGGCTGGAAGCCACAGACTGCCGAACAGAAATAGCTGCAGCCCATTATCATCACCTCTACCTGTCTGGCTGTCGCACCTCTAATTACAGCTGCCACATCGCTCCACAATGAGGTGTGTAAGAGTGTGTGTGTGTGTGTGTGTAGACGTGTTTGTGTATGATATCTACTCCTTAGACTGATTCTGCTCGGTGAGTCGTCATATTTCCGTGGCTGTGGGTTGTTTTTTCTTCCGTTCTTGTTCTTGTGTGTTTGGTAATGTGCGTTTGTTTTTGAATGGGTGTGTGTGTGTGTGTGTGTGTGTGTGTGTGTGTGTGTGTGTGTGTGTGTGTGTGTGTGTGAGTGACGGTGTTTGTGAAGATTATACCTTTCCAGTTAACCACATGGAGAGACACTGCCTGGTGGGAGAAGCTTAAGGAGAATTTAATCCTTGCCTTAATGTGACAGCAGCATTTTCTGTGAAACTACCACCATTTCTAAACTGTTGAGCACCGGTGTGTGTGTGTGTGTGTGTGTTTGTGTGTGAGTGTGTGTGTGTATGTGTGTGTGAGTGAATATTTGTCTGTGTGTGTGTTTGTGTGTGTGTGTATCTGTGTGTGTATGTTACTCTCCTACACACACACACACACACAGATACACACATGAACACAGTCACACACACACACAAGCACCCGCACATACACGTAGACACACACACATACACCCAAACACACACCCACATACACATCACACACATACACAAACACGCATACCAACACGCACACACACATACACAAACACACACACACACCGACACAAATACACTGAGACACATACACACTGACACACACACACAGACACACGCACACACATACACCCAAACACACACCCACATACACATCACACACATACACAAACACGCATACTAACACGCACACACACATACACCCAAACACACACCCACATACACATACAGATCACACACATACACAAACACGCATACTAACACCCACACACACATACACAAACACACACACACACCGACACAAATACACAGAGACACATACATTCTACTTGACTTGAAAGTCGACACATAGCGCGGCGTCGGCGCCTCATGTGTCGTCTTAGAGGCAGACTACCAACCGTTGATGTAGGTCATGTGTATTTCAGACTCCGTCTCTGAGTCTTCTCCGTCTCCTGCGCCAAAGAAAACGCCACCCGAGCGATTAGACACACAAAAACAGCTTCAGGTGACGAAACATCCCAGGTCGTGTTGGATGTAGGTCAGCCAGGCGGCTGCGGCCAGCGCTGACCTTTGCTGCACACGTGTGAAGAGAGAAAACACGTCAAGAACCGGAGCGTCACTCCAACTTGAGATTCAACCGTCCTCTGGGAGTGACTCTACACGCCATCATTATCTCCTCCTGCCTCCATGTGTAAACTGCTGAAGCAGCATCATATGGCCTCTGACAGCCTCCATAATTTCTCCCTCTGCCCGACAACGCATCGCTGCTGAACTCCTGCCAGGCCGACAGTGTGATGGAAAAGGGGTGAGACGCGTTCACAAAGAGAGACAGACAGCTCTGCAGCCCATCTGTTTATTATGGTGATGCACTTTTTCATGTCAGGGTCTCTGTCACGTTTGTATGATCTCATGTCCATCTGTCTGTCTGCTTGTGTTTACGTCCATCTGCCAGCGGCCTCACACCCTCTCTCTCTCTTTCTTCTCTCTCTCTGTCCCTCTCTCTGTCCCTCTATCTCCCTCTCTCCTTCTCTCTCTACCTTCCACCATCTATCTCCCACTCTCTCCCTTGTCTCTCCCATTTCCCTCTCTCCGCTTTCTCTCTCTCTCCCGAATTCTTGTTCTCCCTCTCTTCCTCCCCTCTCTTTCCTTCGCGCTCTCTCTTGTTCTCCCTCCCCCTCTCTCCCACTCTCTCTCTCTCATTCTCCCTCTCTCTCCCTCCCTTTCTCTCTCTTTCCCTCTCTCTCTCTCTCATTCTCCCTCTCTGTCTCTCTCCCCCACTCCAACAGCAAGAACCATCTTCGTCTTTAAAAAGTTTGTCACTGGCTTGAGAAATGGTCTGATCCGAAAAGAGTAAAAAAGAAATGAAAGTTTCATAATAAGAGTAAGACGACGGTCCAATATTCTCTCTGTCTCTCCTCTCATCACAGGAAGGGGTTAAAGGTCGCTTCACTCAACATCAACGGGGCAGAGATGCTCAGAGGGAGGCTTTGGCGAAAGAGGTTCATCAGGCAAAAGTAATTGGATGTAATATTTTTGCAGGAAACCCACGGTGATACTTTTAAGAGGTAGACCGGGGCTTATGGTGGGAAGGGCAGCATGTTCTCAGCCACGGGACAAACTTTAGTGCAGGAGTTGCTCTTTTGTGTCTCTCCTGCTCTAAAAGTTAAGATCGTCTCCAGCACAGAAATAGCAGAGGGCAGACTCCTCATGGTGAAAGCTGAAATAAGCAACGTCACCCTGATCTGGTGGATGTGTGGAGGATGAAGGGTCTGACACAGAGACAGTACACCTGCTACACCTGGGCTTAAATATCAGACAGGAGGCTTAGCGTTGACTTTCTGAAGAAGTCGGAAAGAGTTTTTTTTTCCGTCGCTCACTCATTGGTGGGAGGTAGGAAAAGCTTATATTAAGGAGTCCTGTCTTAATCTGAATGAGACGTCAAAAGATCCGTGCAGCAGCTTGAGAAGGAGATCAGACACCTGGAAAATGTCTCTTCTCTAAAAGTGATCAGCAGAATCTTCTTCAGTCTAAGCAGCGGTACCTGGAGTCGTTCATACAGGAGAGGGTTACAGGAGCACTGGTTCCGGCCCACTTCACAATAGTCCAGGACGTGGATGCACCGACCTCTTTCTTCTATAACTTGGATAGAACAGTGAGTGAGAAGAAACACATGCGTACCCTTGAGTCCAAAATATGGCTTTTTGAGGAGCCACTGTTCCACGGTGATTTCCCTCCAAAACCCCCCCGTTTTCCTCGGTGACATTAAGTACCAGCATTTTTGAGGCTGGTACCACCAAACCGGACCACCTATCAAAGACATTACTGGAAAAACTTCCCATCGTCTGGAGTCCGGAGGAGGATTGTGGAGGCGGTCTGGCAGTCCTTGTCTGTGCCACTGAGGATGTTTGTTCAGAACCGTTCTCCGGCTGACCAATGGAATGCGCAGAGGGAAACATTGGAGCATCTTTTCAGACTGTTGAAGGAATGGAATGAGGCTTTGGGAGAACAGTTCTCCATCCCGCTGTTTGTGTTCGGCCCGGTAAATATTCGGTAAGGGAAAAAAACCCAACAATGGTTCTGATAAACCTTCTCGTTGGAAAAGAAAAGTTTGCAATCTTGAGAACCAGGAAAAGTCAGATGTGGGTTCAGGGTTGGACAGATGTAGAGCAGAGTCCGATGGGACTGGTTGCTGCTCGCTTGAAAATCGGTCGTATTTCTTTTGGGCGTTTATCAATTCAAATACCTAAGATACTCTAAAATGACCATAAAATGACAAAATATTTGGTCAAGAATGTTTTTAAAGTGTAAAAAAATAAAGATTTTTACAATTATTTCATGATGAAATTTTGTGTTTCGTGGAAAATAATCAACTTTAATTAGATTAACTCAAACAAAGCTAATCTAATTAGCTTTTAGAAAACTATTTGATCCTTGTTAGATGTTTTTTGGTTGAAGAAAGTGACATAAGTCTGTTACGTAAGCACTCACATGCTTTAATATGCCACAAAAATCATACTTATAGGACTTTCTCAATAGTCATGTTTATTGACTCCTCCTCAGTGGCCCCTTTGACCTGTGGTGTCCCACAGGGCTCCTTCATTGGCCCTTTAGTCTTGAGCATATACATGCTGCCACTGGGTCACGTTATAAACAGGTTCAGTCACATTTTTATATAAGAAATAGAGACTCAAAAGGGTTAAATTTATGCACTTTCTCGTTTCTCCTCCCGTGTGATTCTATAACAGAAGAAGTTGTCCCTGTTTGTAAACCAAAAAATATTTTTTTTGTAAAATTTTAATCACTGGCAGCTAATTCAGCTTTTTTAAAAGCCTGTATTTAATCGTCACAGTTTATTTTTGCTCAATTTTTTGTAAGTTTTCGCAGCTCAATTACGACTTCAGGGAAAACGCATGTAAAAAATTCACGACACATTACGGCTTTTATTTCAAACACGTTTTTAAGAAGCACTTTTTTTTTAAACTTTTAATTTAGTTAGATGCAAAACTTGGCTGAAAGTAAAGCATGACCCCCGCGGTAACCTCGGCGAACACCGGCGGCTGTGCTCTTTATAGATGATGAGCTCCTGCTCTGTGTTTCAAAGCCCCGACAGAAGGTCGGAACGAGCAACCGTTCAGCTGGACTCTCAAACTGTGAGAATCTGTCAGCGCCTTGTGGTGAAAAGATCATCCGGTGTTCTCTGCTATATACACCAATTATCAAAACCGTACCTTAATGCCACCTTCCTGCTGTTTTTGTTTTTCTATTGTTCTATCCATGACAAGTCCTCTGACGGTGTGCAGAGGTTTCTGGCACCAAGACGTTGGCAGCGGATCCTTTGAGTCCTGTGGGTTATGAGGAGCCGCCTCCGTGGGATGGGATTTTTTCGACAAAAAAAACCCCCAACTGTTTTTCAGGCATTACTTCAGATTGAATTTGAGGAGTTCAATCAGGGGACATAGGCCTAGTTAACTTCACCTGTTAGTGTTTACAGTGTTATGTTGACCAGGATCAGGACCTCAGATCTACAGTGCAACCGTTTTTTGGGACGCTCTTCTTTTCTTTTAGGGAATAATGACGATAAAAGTGTTTTCATGCAGAAATCCCGCCAAGAGAAGATTCTCCTAAAAATAAATCGGTGCAACCTGAAAGTTCTCAGGTATGCACTCCACCTGCTCCCGCTCTCCGGCCTATCGGTCATGTGAGGACGGGTGTTGCTTGTAAGACACACGATGCTGATGCAGGTGTTGCCTGACCTCCCTATAAGTGGAACACGGGGCCCTAAAATAACATAATAAAAACAAAAACACTTCTAAAATGGGAGGTTTGGGGACTACTAAGTCACCACAGCCTTACCAGTGTACCACTTTAACAGTGAGTGGTGGTACTCTACTCCCTTATATAAGGACGATCTTTATCAAAGCGCCTGATGGCTCTGCCTGCTGTCCTGGCTCGTACAGCAAACACAGCTTTCCCACAGTCGAAATAAACACAGAAGCCAAATTGCAGCTAAGATAAGAGTTCCTGGTTTATTCTGGTTTACCCTCAATCTGCCCACACGTCTGACCATCCTCCGGCTGCACCAATGACTCAGTTATTGTCTGCCTCCATTCTTATTTCATTGTGTATAGAGGCATTTGTGCTCTTCCCAAAAGACGAGAGCTTTCCGACCTCTTGATCTGCAACCACACATTTCTCATAGCTCTCATTCAAATCGCATCATTCCTGCTCTCCTCTCTTCATTTTTCAGTTCACTGCTCTACCCATGGCCCAGAATGCAGTACAGGTTTTCTTTCATGCAGAAAAACTGTGCATAAATGTACATGAATGCAGTACATATGAGTAGAATGTGGTGGGACAACAGGGTATTAGAATAAACTGACTGTTTTTTTTACACACCCCCTTCCTTGTTGGTCTAATTTATTTTCAAAATGTGATGCATATGAATGGACTTGAAGAGATTGATTTCCTTAATATCATATTTTTCTCTAATAGTTCATATTTCACTCACTAGGGGGAGCTATTTAATAAAAAGCTCAGTTTTTTTCAAACATAATTTCACATTTAATTTAATTAATAATGAAGGATGACAGCAGAGACCTAGTTTTACTTTGTATTCAATCTCTCCCCTAATTCCTTATCACAACCTTTTCTGTCTCTTTGTCTGTAGCAGCCAGGAAACTGTCAACGTCAAACCATTCATTTCTTTTGTGCAGCTTTGTTTTTTCTCACAACTGAAAGAAAGATGAATGATTTTATCTGATGTCATCATGAGTCTCAGTTAAAGAGGCGTATTTTATTCGTTTTGTAAGACATAATACGGAGCACTGCAGGTAGAACACTTGGTTTCAGGTGGAAAAGACAACTAACAGGATTAGTTCAGGTAGGATTATAGTGTTTATAAAAATGTTTGTAGTGTTTACAGGGATGTTTATAATGATTCTAATGATATTTATAATGCTTACAGTGATGTTTATAGTGTTATAGTGATGTTTATAATGTTTACAGTGATATTTTTGGTGGTTATAGTGATGTTTATAGTGTTATAGTGATGTTTATAATGTTTATAGTGATATTTATAGTGTTTATAGTGATGTTTATAATGTTTACAGTGATGTTTATAGTGTTTATAGTGATGTTTATAATGTTTATAGTGATATTTATAGTGTTTATAGTGATGTTTTTTGTGTTATAGTGATGTTTATACTGTTTACAGTGATATTTATAGTGTTTATAGTGATGTTTATAATGTTTACAGTGATGTTTATGGTGTTTATAGTGATGTTTATAATGTTTACAGTGATATTTATAGTGTTTATAGTGATGTTTATAATGTTTACAGTGATGTTTATAGTGTTTACAGCGATGTTCATTGTGTTTATAGTGATGTTTATAATGTTTATAGTGATATTTATAGTGTTTATAGTGATGTTTATAGTGTTTACAGTGATATATATAGTGTTTATAGTGATATTTATAGTGTTTACAGTGATGTTTATGGTGTTTATAGTGATGTTTATAATGTTTACAGC
>VRLP01002531.1:0-7500 GCA_009660295.1 Lophius piscatorius
GGAGGGGGGGGGGGGGGGGGGTGGGGGGGGGGGGGGGAGGGGGGGGGGGGGGGGGGAGTTTTTATTTAGGCTGTCAAACTGAGAAGACTCAGAATGTCACATACAGTGGTGGTACAGGAAGTGGATTTTATTATGCACTCGTACACACACTACCATGTGTTTACAGGAGGAGAGGAGGTAACACAGGAGATGTCTCACTGGTGTGTTTGAATGACTCGTATGCCGACTTGGACCCAGTGGGTCATGACAGGTGAAGTGGAGAAAATCCACATTCATGGGTAGCGAGGAGAACATTTTTGTAAACTAGATTTTTATTATAACTATGAAGTCATGGAGATGTGCTGGTGCCTACTCACTGATAACCTGGGGTCACAGGAGGTCTTCAGGTCTCTGAAAATCAGACCCTGGGACCCAGAGGATCAAGGCCCGGTTTCCATCACAGCAGCATCAGGCCACATGCCTGAACCTCTTAATCCAAACCCACCTCGTGGCTTTTTCTGCGGCGATGGTATTATTGTATGGCACCCCGTCTGTCCTGCACCATTAATTCCAAGCGTGGGCGGAGATTTAGAGAAAGATACAGTTATCATATTTTACTCGAGTATTTCATATTTTACTCACTATTGGGAGTCATTTTATGAAAAAGACCGTTTTCTGGACATTGACCCGGCCACAAAGGGCTCACAAGCCGGTGCACTTCTAGTGTTGGACCCAAGCCCGGATTGTGTCAGGAAGTGGAATCGGACATAAAACCTTTACCATATCAATATGCGGAACACAGAATAAATTTCCATATTGGATCAGTCAGGACCGGGGCTATCAACGATCGCCACTGGGATTGTTAAGCAGCAGGGTACCGGCGGAAAATATGCCACTGTTGGTCGAAGAAGAAGATTGAGAGGAAGAAAACATGCCAGGAGACGGAGAGAGATGAGGAAGGCTAGCGGTGCGGGGCTGAGATTAGGAACTTTAAATGAGGGCACAATGACAGGAAAAGTTAGCTAGTAAGCTGATATGAAGGAGAAAAGGAAAGTAGATATATTGTGTTTCCAAGGGACCAAGTGGAAAGGCAGCAAGGCTAGAAGCATCAGAGGAGGGTCCAAAGTGTTCTATCATGGTGTGGATGAAAGGAGAAACGGGGTAGGCATGATCCTGAAAGAGGAGTATGTGAAGAGTGTTGCGGAGGTTAAGAGAGTCAGACAGAGTGATGAGTGTGAAGATAGAAGAGTTAGATAAATCACCCTAATAGTTGATATTTTATATTTTACTCACTAGGGGGAGTAACACGGTTTTTCAGCAATAATATTTCAATTGTTGAATCGATTTAGTCCAACCGTGGTGACTGTGATTGGACTGACACACATATATCATATTTTACTATAAAAGTTCATATTTTACTCACTAGGGGGACCCAGCTGGGCCGGATCAAGTCCGGTTCATCCGCAGCAGCATCAGGCCACATGCTTGCCCTCTTAATCCAAACCCTCCTGGTTTCTCTCTCTGCAGCTTTGGTAGTGGATCATATGCCACCCCGTCTTTGCTGGTCCATTAACTCCAAGCGCCTGCAGAGATTTAGAGAATGATCCTCCCGGAGATCCCTGACAGAACACTTTGATTGCGTCAAAGTGAGTCCACTGGCCTTGGCTTCTGCATTCCTCCTCCAGGTCCTGGTATCTGGCACACTTCCTCCTCTTTCAAGCCACCACTGGCTCCATCCAATCCACAATCAGCTCCTACAAATCCCCTGATCGGTGGTTTTGGAGAAGGTCATCAGGTCAGGGGCGGTGAAACAAAGATGTGGACTGGTTCTAGAGGTGGACTCCTTCGTTAGTTTTCCATTGGTGGAAGATGGCTTTGATAGCGGCTGATGCCTGAGGAGCCTCCACCAGTCAAAGTAATGGCACATGTGAATAATTAATGTTTAAATTAGGAAAAAAATATACTCTATATAAGAGTTTAATTGATAAATAATGAGCAAATATTAAAGTTGTTGTTTATCTTTAATGCATTAGATTGAAGGTAAGTGCCGCTCTTCCAAAAGCCTGCTAGCGCTGTTTTAATAGGCGACACGGCCATTATTGTTTGGCCGGAGATAAAGTGCAAGTCTAATTCAACTATTGGCCATCGACCAACTTTTATTTTTCAATACAGACTGAGAACAAAAAGCCTTTATTCAACTTTTCAACCCATTCATCCCTTTACTCTAATTATAAGCTGAGAAAATAGGAGATATCTTTGGGAAGGGCTGATTTTACAGCGAGGATGAAAAGAGGCATTCATGTCATATCTGAGACATTTTTCAGCTTATTTCTCCACACTAAAGTTATCTCTCAAATGTACAATGCAACACTTTCAGCGCTTTGTCCACATTTCAAGGCAAACAGTGGAAGGAGAAAAGAAATCTGAACTATTAACTTACTTACCAATTTGACATTTCTATTTCAGGTGATTGGCATCATAATTACCCATTCATGCAGTCAAATGTCACACTTTAGAATCATCCACACCCCCTGAATATGCAGGAAGACGGAACAGATAGATTGGTAGAGTGGTGTTTAACGAGGTTACGGAACAGCACATGTTTAATTATAACCAGTCGATGATTTAGTCAATCAAATCACACTTTACAGCTTCCTGTTACCAACGGTCTCAACATTTCGACAGGGACAAAACTGGCATACGTACAAGTAGAAACAGAACCATCATAATCATCAGCATAAGGGTGTGATAAAGGTGTAATTCACTCTTTAAAAAGTATTTCTTTAACTTCTTTGATGCGTCTTGAGTTGAGTTTTTTTGCATTTTCTCCGAAAAAATATCCATTTGTTTCCAACATCCATAAAGTTCACAAATTCTTACGGGGTTCATACAAAAAATAAAATCACAAGAAAAACATTCCAGTATAATTTCCCCCGTATTGAAGTGCAACAAAAATCATTTATTCAGATTGTTCAAACAAAGTAAGCAGGTGAGACTCTCAAAAATTGGTTTTATCCGGTTGTTCCAAATGGCTTGTACTGAAAAACAGAAGAGTGAGTTTTACAGATTATTTTTTTTACACTGTCAGTCTTAATACTCAATTCTGATTATTTCTTAGATCTGAAAATGTGTCCTATATCGGACTCCAGTGTGAACGGCTCACAGCCCTAAACTGACCTGTATACGTAAGTTTATTTTTGATGTTTTGAAAAGCGACTCCCCGCCGGCGCAGCTTTGGTACGTCATCTTCCGTCGTGATGTCCTCCAAAGTTACTTCAAAGTCGTGGAACTCCGATCTGACGGTTCAGACTGGGGTCCAGTTCCCTGTCGTTTGTCTTCTGGCCTTGATCCTCCACCGACTTACAAGCGGCGCTGCCCAACTCGGAGATAGCTCTCTTGGTAGGATCAGGTTCTTTGTGCGTCTCTAGTTAGACGTAGAACTGTTTCACTTCTTCATCAGTATTTAAAGATCGTAGCATCACTCGCTTTGTCCGCCTGATTTTCCTAAAAGGAATTTTCTTAATACAACAATGTTTCATGTTATTTTACATGTTATCTCAGCTGTACACCACAACAACTACTTATTAGTCCCTCATTTATTATTTCTGTCTTGTTTAATTGACTTTGGTTTGCCTATTTCAAGACCAGTTGGTTCAAAATGTCCCTTTTGTCTCGCCAAAAGTCCAAATCTTCATCATCGTCATTTGTATCATCATCATTCAATCTGATTAAAAGCGACAACAGCTGAGAAGCAAAAGCCAGCAGCATTTTTATATGAACAAAATCTTTGGATTGTTTTACTGAATTTATGAAACTTTCGGTTGTTTATTCTTGTCCTCCCTGTTGTTTTTAATTGAATTGAATCATCAATGATTAATCATGCCAGCCACACAGACATGGTGACCATTTTGACTGTGTGTGTGTGTGGTGTTTATGTGTGTGTGTGTGTGGTGTTTATGTGTATGTGTGTGTGTTAATATGATCAGAATAGATTAGCTCTTATCTGTTTTTCTCCCTGGGCAGATTAAGCTGGACAGCTGTCGCTTATTTACACACTCAAACACCCAGCTGCTGATCTTCCTCTCTGCTCTTCATCCTTTCTCACTGTCTTCTTTTCTTCTGTTTTTCTCTCATATTTTCCTCTCTGCTCCCTCCCTCTTATTTGCTCCTATCCTTCTTACCTCATTTTCTCCTTATTCTTCCTTTTATTCCCCTTTCTTTCATAAATCCTTACCTCCTCCATTTTATTTCTGCTTCCTTCTTTCTCCTCTACTTTTTCTTTCCTCTTACCCTTTCCTTCCTCGTCCATTTCTTCTTCTTTCCTTGCTGCATTTGCTCCTACCATTCATTTCATTGATTTTCTTTTACAATTATTTCCTTTGAATTTTCTCTTCGTCTTTGTCTCATCTTCATCACTATTTTGTCACAGTCCTACTCCCCACATCCTGTCCCTCCTACATTGTTAAATGTCTTTTCATTTTCCTTTCCTCTTGTCCTTGCAACCTTCTTCTCCTGACATGTTTCATCTCTTTCATTCTTTCTTTTATTCCCTTTCAGCATTCCTCTTTTTCCTTTCTCTGTTTTCTCCCATTTTTTTTACACCCCTCAATTCCTCCTCCTTTTAGTGCTTTCCTTTATGTCCCCTTCATTATTGATTTCCCCTGCATTCTGCCTTGCCTCCTCCGCTTTTGATTTCCTCTAATCCCCTCATTGTTTGCTTTTCTTCACCTCCTTTCTAGCTTCCATTTCCACCTCTTCTTCTACTTCCTTCATATTTCCTCCACTCTGACACAGTAGTGGAAGTAGAAATCTCTTCTCCCCATCTTCAATTACTCATCTGCTCAATAAACGTTGTATTATTTTATGTCAATCAGGGACTGAGCTGGAAGGTCAGTGTGCTGAGAAGGAACACAGAAGTGGAAGAGAGACCAACGGTTCCAGAGTCATTGAGAGAAGCTGAGAGTTTTTTGAAATGAATCGAAGAATCTCTGTGGAAGTTTGCTAAATAATACTATATAATTGATTCTGATCACAATAACGTCTATCTTGTTTATTATTGTTTTGGTCCTAACGTTTATACATGTAGAAAATATTTGGACGTTTATGTTGTGAGTGGCAGTTTAAAAATAAAAGCTATTTATTACTCTCATTTCTTTGGAGGAAAGTTTCTCTCGTCTCATCTCACTGAACTTCAGAACTACTGGGGTCTTTGAGAGAAACACCTTAGTCATATGACATAACTAGAAAAAGCACCCAGAGAGCGCAAACCCCCACCAAGTCACGACAGCATCCTAGCTTACGGAAAAAGGCAGAATTCTCCATGAATGTCAAACTGAGTATCTCTCAAATACTTCGTATTCTCCTTTGCCTTCCACTTCAGTGTCTCTGTTCAGCCCGCAGAGCCCCCCAGCTCCACCCCAAAGGATCATCAAAGGAATCAAACTCTTTAAACTCTTTAAACTGCAACTCCACTCCAAAGCAGCAGAAGGAACAAATGTAGCGATAGCCACATTGTGACGTCACTACTCCAAACGGCTAATTTTGTTTGAAAATGCTGCAAAACACAGACCATCACCAAACTTTAATCACCTCTAGGATACGCCAAAACCCACCTCTGGGTAAAATTTCAAATATCACAATCACAATTTGACCATACATTTTCAACATTTTAAGGATTAAAAGCAGATTTTCAGACAGGAAGTTGTAAATTCCCTGTAAATTCAACATAAAGTATATCTTCTGTCCAAAGTCAGATATGTGTCAAACTTTTGTTAATTCGGATAGAAGTCCTTGCTTGAAGACATCTTATTGACAAAAGTACATTACGTGATAGTGCCACCTGTTGGCAAGTTGGAGTAAATATTGTGGTCACATGTTTAATTTCCATGAGATTTTCATGGCGTGGACTAAATGCGATCAGATCCATTTTTTGTGGGTCTGATCAGCATCTTTCTTATATTATTTATACATCTTTTAAATCACATTAGGTACTATCTAGACCTAAGCGTTTCACAAAACCTCAAGATCTGTCATTATTTCTTTGATATAACTTTTCTCTGCAGCCTTACATTTTAGTGTCGGCTCTTCAACATCCATCAGTCTGACCTTCCGAGATGTGTTTTCTTATTTCTTATGAAGTGACATATATCTTTCTTAGTAGTATTACACAAAAATATCTTTTTTAATTTTCAGTTCTATGTAGATGACACTGTTCTTTTTTCACAAATTTATTGTTTCCAGAAATCTCAGAGGAAAAATCCACTCACGAGGAAGCGTGTTTAGCCCTCATGTCTTCACCCTCTGTCATCCTACAATCTTGCGAGAGTCCACCCGTCCGTCCATCCGTCCATCCTTCCATCCGTCCGTCCGTTTCCTCCCTCTCATCCAGCCCTGGGTCGCCATGACGGCAGGACTAGTAGAATATTCCAGGCAGCTTATTCTCTCCAGTTCATCTAATGGGAATCCCAATCCGTTGCCAGACCAGATTAGATTTGCAATCTCATAAATGATTTCCTGCATCTACTCTAAAGGTCTCGTCCCAGTTGAACATGTCTGGAAAACCCGGTACGGCGAGGTACTCTGGGTGCACCCTGATCAGATTTTGAACCACCTCCACCGGCTCAGGTTCTGAGGAGCGGAACACCAAGCCCTATGGTCACTGCGTGAATTATGTAAAACATGCTTTTAAGCTTGAAGGCCTCTGAAAAGACTTGATCAAAAGCGGAAAAGAGCCAACAGGTGGCCCTGTGTCGTTTGGGAGGTGTGGTGAGGTGATGCCTGATGGTTGACGCGAGTTGTTTCTTAGTTTCAGGATCCTTCAGATTCAGTGCGACCAGCACCATGTACTCATTGCCCCACTGCTCGCACAGGTCCTTCACAATGTTCCTGGAGAGCTTTTTGAAAGTACCTGGCATGATGTACAGCTCCATTCCCCTGACTTCGGCCCACGCATTTTCAAACAGTTGGTTCATGACGCCGTCTTTGTTTTGCGGCAACATCCTCAGTTTGTGCAATATTTGCCAAACTACCTTCTCAGTGAGGATCCTGACCGACTCCTTGTTCATTTTGGCCCGTAGCTTCTGTTCATCACATGACTCCACCTTCCTTGGGGCTGTCTCCGGAAGATCCTCTAGCAGAGCGAGTGCCGTCCTCTCACTGTGTCTGTCCACCTGTGTCTTCCACCACCAGTTGATCAGCACCATGAACAGCCACACCTTTCCTGATACGTGTGCACGGATGACACCGGGCGACACAAGAATGGACTCTCTCATCTTTTTCGTCACTGATTCTGGGACAATATTGGGCAACATCCCAGCCGTCAGGTGACTACAGAGAAGATCATTAAGCTCTTGAGTAAATATCAGGGATTTACTGCGGTTGTCTATCAGTGGCAGCACAGCGTACTCATCTTCAGCCTCTTGTTGTTCAGGGACAAGCAGAGATTC
Source organism: Lophius piscatorius (assembly GCA_009660295.1). Classification (NCBI taxonomy): domain Eukaryota; kingdom Metazoa; phylum Chordata; class Actinopteri; order Lophiiformes; family Lophiidae; genus Lophius; species Lophius piscatorius. Next base: position 7,425 of record VRLP01002531.1, read on the forward strand.
AAGCCGCGTCATGATTGGCTTCAGTGACTGGTTCCTCGCAGCCTTTGGTTTCCGGAAGAATCTCTTGATCAGTTGT